>JANHFL010006423.1:14424-28102 GCA_032468155.1 Oxyrhabdium leporinum | reverse complement strand
CCACAATCCGGGTCCTCATTTTACCTACCTCGGAAGGATGGAAGGCTGAGTCAACCTTGAGCCTAGTGGGATTTGTTGACTAAAGATTGAATGTTTTCTTTGCAGATTTTAACCTACTGTCAATCTTGCATTATTTATGTCTTTGTAATCAATTTCTTTGGAAATAATAGGTATAGCTTCTCAAACATTTTATTATAGAACCAGAGAAAGGGGACAGATAGTTTCCACTTTCTAAAGTACCACCTCCTCAAACATTCTTTAATACTGCACTGCAAGGAATAGGTGGATTTTTAAGAAGTAACAGGATGGCCAGGTGAATATAGCTTTATAATCAAAGGAACTGACCCTGGGAAGAATGATAATAGAGGCTTGGACAGAGGTGAATGTTTATGCAATATTGTTCAATCTTTTTCTGGTTTCTGATGTTTTAATCTCTTTACCCCCAATGCCTTAGTAGTTGCCAGTGAATCACTCTGAATAATTATACACTATCCAGGGGATCTGTGTCTTTACCTGAATGAGCAGCAGAAACCAGGCTTTAGAGGATATTACGGGCCCTAACATCAGAAAACAGGGAGTTATTTAGTAATGGTGAGGGAATTTGCTTACAAAAACAGTAGCCTCAGCTAACAAGTCTGCTTTGTATTAGTTGGAAGGGCAGGCTCCAGTCTTTACCAATTCTCTCACCTGTCCAGACTGGTTGAAAAAGAAAATGTCTTTTATTGAGGGTTGAAAAGAAAACCAAACCTCTCACTCCACACTGTCCTGGGCAGCATTAACTGTTTACTAACCTGCAGATAGCCTCAAGATGTTGCAGGAAATAAATACTGAAGATGTGACTCTGAATGTCTGCATAAGTGTATGTGCAAGTTACTTGTCAAGTTTTTCCTAGATGATTTTTGTTGATTAAAAACCAACCTAATAACTGTCCCTATGACATTAAGTGATATCAAGCATGTGTTGGCCAATTTTGTGGCCAAACCAGGTTCTAGAGTTTGGTAAAGCAAATGTCTTTCAGACTGGTCTACTTTCCAGGTTGACCTTTATTAACAGACTGCTCTAAATGCCCTGAAGGATTCATATCTCTTAAATTCTCATCATTGGTACAAAAATTCTCTAGCAAAAGAAAAGATAATATCTCTCTTAAAGTGATTATATCTTCTAAATCCTATTCATATTCAGGGTTTTGAAAGGGTACCTATTTCAGTCAAGCATATTTTATCTACAAATGTTTTTCTCCAAATATTGCTTCTTTCAGAAATAAAGCAGAATTCAACTTTTTCAGTAGAGAAGGCAAATGCCCTTTGGGGGTGGGGAGCTGGTAGCAATCTTACTGTTTTTCAGCATCAGACATCCAAGTTTCTAAAATATGATGCATTCAAAAACTCAGTTTTTTAATCAGTTCCTTTTTTATCTATGTTCTTTGGTTCTATTCAGATTATTTGGATTTAGTTGGCTCTATCTGGATTGTTGTTGTTGTTGTTAGCTAGTTTGGTGTAGTGGTTAAGGCACCAGACTATGACTTTTAGTTGCATCTTAGGAACAAAGCTTAGTGGGATGAGCTAGGAAGATCTCCGGCAAGGGCAAACCACTTGCGTAAATCTTGCCAAGAAAATTGCAGGGATTATAACAGGCTGTCACAAGGAGTCAAGATTGACTTGAAGGTGCCAAGAAAAAAAGTGTACTATAAGTCATTTGAAATTAATTGTTAAGAGCACTGCTGAAAGACTTAAAGTAAAAAAAAAAAGTAATTATTCATTCAGAATCTAATCAAGGAGACAAGCAACCTGGAACTAAGGAGAAATTTCCTGACAGTTAGCACAATTAATTAGTGGAACAACTTGCCTCCAGAAGTTGTTGATGCTCTAACACTGGACATTTCTAAGAAGAAATTGGACAACCATTTGCCTGAAATGGTATAGGGTTTCCTGCTTGAACAGGGAGTTGGACAAGATCTCCAAGATCCCTTCCAACTCTGCTATTCATTATTCTGTTAATTTGTAATCCTTCAAATTCTAAATACTCTTAAAAAGCTTGATGATATCTAATTCATTGTATTTTCTTATGATTTAGCTGTTTCCTAAAATAAATTTAACAATCAAAATAGTAAATAGCTCTATTTGGACCCATTTAAATATTGCCCTATGCTTTGATTTTTAATGAATTTTATCAGATCATCTGATGAAGTTTTATATGCAGGGTAAATATTGATATACTCCCATACCCAATTCAGTAGGAAAGAATTTCAGCTTTGAGAATAAGTAGTTTACATGGAGAAAAGCAAAGATTTGGTGAACATCGTCAGGATCAAAATCTTCAAATCTTTGAGCTACCGCACCCTCTTCAAAAATCTTGTGGTACATTTGAACACAATAAACTGATTATCGCGTACACGATTGTAGATAGCTTTTTAACAGTGCATTAATGGCACTTAAGAAAAAAAAAGTTTATTTACAATCGTTTACGCGACAATCAGTATGTTGGATTCAAATGTACCGCAAGACTTTTTTTATTATTTAAATAAAAGTGTATTCAGTCAGCAGCCTTCCAGACTCTGATGCCATTCAAATGGGTTGAGCTACATTTCCCATCCTCCCCAGCCGATGCAGATATAGATCTGTGCACGTGGCTTGAGCCAATTCCCAAGCAGCGGACAAAGCCGTCCAAACTGGCAAGTTGGTGTAGGACTTCTCGCCGGCTTTTTCCTTTTTTTAGGCTATCTTTCTCCCTGCTTCTCCGCCAAAAATACATCGCGACACAAATTTTAAGTTTTGATAACATTTTTTCTTGTTCCGGACCTTGTGAGAGGAGCGTGGCGCCATTCACCTTCCCTCGAACGTTTTATAAAGGCAGCCGCTCCGCTTTCTCCGCTCTTGCGAACCTAATCGGGCCTCCTTTCTTGGCGCTGCTGCTGCTGCCTGTGCTGCAACAGAGGCCGCGCACGGGTCCTCGGCAGACGCGGGGATCCCACCGCTCCGCGTTTTCTACCCCCCCCCCCGGGGGGACTTTCCGCCTCCCCAGTTCTGCAAAGACCTTTTCTGCCAGGAAAGAGCGTGGTCCTTCCTTTTCTCTCTTGAGGTTGGTCGATCCAGCTCGGCTGTAGCAGAATATCCCAGCCACCAGCTCATAACGGCCCTTTCCCGCTTCCCGGCCTGGCTGCTTGCTCCCTCCCTGCCTCCTTCCGATTTCTCAGAAGAAATCCCGCTGCTGGCTTGCTCCAACACTACTGTTGTGATGCTGTTTTCCCCTCGTCGCTATGGGCCGGGATTTCCAGCAGAGAAAGGCGAAGAGAGGGCGAGGAGGGGGGGGGGGATGTAAACCAATGCCTCCGACGGTGATAGGGGAGGATCAGGGAACTCGAGAGGGACGAGAAGCCTCTTTACTTTGCAAAGAAGGGGAGAGCTGCTGGGGACGGAAGTGATGGACGCGCGGGTCGCACCTCTCCCTCCTTGCTGGGGTACGTGACATTCCCGTCCCGATTCCTGCGTGTTTGGAAGAAGTCCGTGCCTATGGAAAATTATAATTCCCTGCAGCCCGTTAAAAAGCAGGAGCCAAACTTGTCCGGTCATCGCAGTCCTAAAACAGAGCAAAGCAACTTACAGGATTCCTCGTTAAAAGCTTACTCGGATTCAGAAGACGCTTTCATGTAATAATGGAAAAGGTTCTTCCTTTTACTGTAGGCCAATTTTCCTGGTTTTCAAGCGACATAACCTCTTCCAACCAAAATAAAATATACCAACCTTTTGCTGGATTCATTTCCCATTATCCACACCATCATGGCCATTGCCAAATCAGCTGGAACTGTCCAGTTGAGGAAAGTCTTCAGTAATCAGATCCTAAGCTTTATGCCATATAGTGCTTTGTGATATCACAGGATGGTTTCTAGTAATGAACACTTTTAGCATACAGGAGATGTCTTAATTTTAAACAGTGCCCACGTAAGACATGATAAAATCATTTCACAGCGTAACATACTTCAGGAATGGACGCAGTTTCTTACTGTGGCTGACTTTAGCTACATAGAAAAGCTAAAGCTACATTGAAAAGTATGAATGTTACTATCTTTTTGTTAAGAATTCTATTCATAATGATTTGCCACTTTCAAGATAATACAGCAGCAACAGTCTGGATTTTTAATATGCCACTGACTGAGTTTGGAAACCAAGCAAGGTGTGACCTGATTAGTATTTGGATGAGAAATTATAAGGAATCTTTTTGCTATAGGTATGGCAATCATTTTCAGTATTGTTGCTATGAAAATTTCATGGATTTTTCCATGAAACCTCCATGAATTTAAATTAGTGCAAAGGAGACTTTACCATTATTTGTTTTGGATAATAACTATAAATAATTTAATAATCTAAGTATTAGAGGAAGCCTGTTTTGTGTAGTGATTGAGGCATCAAGCTAGAAACCAAGAGAATGTGTGTTCTAGCCCAACCTTAGGCAAGAGCCAGTTGGGTGCTCTTGGACCAGTCATTCTCTCTCAGCCCTAGGAAGAAGGCAATGGAAAACCATGTCAAAAAAACCTTGCCAAGAAAACTTCAGGGAGTCATCCAGGCAGCCACCAGGAGTTAAAATTTTATTTCAAAGGCTTCCCCAAAAAAGAGGGGGGATGAGGAAAAAAACACATATAAGTAGTCCTTGTTTACCAATGCTAATTGGGACTGGGAACTCCATCACTAAGTGACATGGTTGTTAAGGCACAATATCACATGACCACATTGACTTGCAATGGCAGCTCTGGCAGTCCCACTTACTGTTATTAGGGGAAACCTGCTAAGCTGCAGTGTCTCACAGTCACATGATTACCATTTACAATTCCTGCCAGCTTTAACTTTGCTTGTCAGAAGCTGGCAATAAAGGTTGTGAATGACTATCATCTGACTACACGACACTGCAACATAATTGCAAACTGATTGCCAAGTGCAGAACTGATTACTTGGCTGTAGGAATACTGCAACAGCTGCAACTATGAGAACTGGTCATAAGTACCTCTCATTCAGCATTGTCATAACTTTGAACCTTAAGTGGATGTAAGGGGGGACTAGCTGTAGTAATTTTCTAGAAACAACATAGGTAAGTAAAGGAATTAACTGAGTACATCCAAAACAATCTTTTCTTTGTTCTAGGCAAATGCAAAAAGTAATGGTAAATACAAAAGCATAATTAATCATCAATTTCCTTCTGGTATAAATAAAATCAGAAACAAAGTAATTGTCAAAATGGAAAAGCATAAACTATTGATCAATCTCCAATATCCATTCACATTTAATGTATTATCCTTTGTGTATTTACCTGAAATTATTGAACAAAGCAGTTCTAAGAAGACACAAATAGGATTAGGTTTTTCTATATGCAAACACATGCATTTGAAATATAAAAAGGAACAAAAGTTGCAAGGCATTTGACAACTCTCAAATGCACATACTCAGTATTTTTTTATTAGCTGAGTTCATTTAGGTTCACAAAATAGAATATAAAATCTCAATTGCAAATTCATAATACAGATAAAGGGGACTTTACCATAATTCAAGCGGAAGATCACCATTCCCTTAAATCAGGAACTGCAGGCTGAGAGTATCACATGCACCATTCCAAAGGGTAGAACACCTGCCCCAGTTTAAAAAGTATCCTTTTTAAACTTCCCCTTTTTTATAAACTGAGAGCAAAGTGACCTACTCTTGTGTTGAGAAGATATGCATTCATGGCTGTGTTCTGATAAATCTGTAGAATCAGAACCAAATAATACTGTTTATTTGATGTAAAATATTGATAAAATATTTAATACTGTAGGAACTCCTTTGACCCAAACTTTACCAGGTTTAAAAATAAATTTAAATTATAGGATCTACAACAAATGTGAAAAAGCCTTACGATTTGGTGTACCAGAATAGTCTTTAGAAACAAACATAGGAGAATCCTAAAGCAGATTAGCCAAGTTTAAATCCTCTGGATAGATTGAGTTGAAATTCCCAAGATTTCCAAAGGCATAGTCTAAATGAACTTTTTTTTTAAAAAAGTACTAAATGTAAACATATGAACACTTTTGCACTGTTATGAAAGAATGATAATAACGGTACTTAAATTAACAGGAAAGTTGAATTGGAATGATTGTAAGTATAACTACTTTGATAGAGCTAGTACAGGTGACTGTAATCAACAGGATGGTCTTAGAATAGACTAAACTGTCAATCAAGAGTCTCCCCTCACCCCACCCCAACTATGAAATCTTATTTTCAGCCACTATTGTTTTGACATTGTTTGCAAGGAGGCAATGAAGAGGCAGCTAGGTATATTTGCTAGATAAATAAAATGAAGGCAGAGCTTAGGGACAGGGTTCTGTAGCGTGTGAATCTTTGGCTTTTCCAGTGAAAAGAAAAAAACGCTGAAAAGCTGTGGTTTACTGCTGAGAGTCTATGGGTAATGGGGGATATAAATCTAATAAATAAGTCATTACGTAAGCAAGCCAGCCTCTGAGCATAAGAAAGGCTTCTTCTCCCTAAGAACCTGGAGGACTTGTTACTAGTGAGTTCGGTAGCTTGAACTGATACAAGGAAGCTTTGTGGTTTTACATTTATGCTTTATATTTGTTTGTGTATGAATGTTTTTCCTGAGCCACATTAGTTGCTAAAAGTCCAGGGTTCTTCCACTTTTAAAAATGATGAACTGGTTTTTTTTTTTAAAAAAAAACCCTTCCTCATTACTCTCCTTAATATTACTAATGTTAACTAGGACGGAGCTAACCTCACTTGGAGGGGGGTGGGAGAGTTTTCCATAAGGTTGGCACCATGGCAGAGAAGACCCACCTCCTGGGATCCCCTCAACAGATAGGACCCACAGTCCTCTCTGCCAGATCTGATGGGATGGGCAGATATAATCACAGAGAGCCTGGTTTCAGAAGAAATTTGAACAGAATCTAAAGCTATATGTTTTAGGCCAGCTTTGTTGGCTGAGGAATTCTGGGAGTTGAAGTCCACAAGTCTTAAAGTTGCCAAGGCTGGAGACCTCTGTTTTAGGCGATTATGCAACGTATGGTAAAGAATGTTTAATACAGATAAATGTTCTAAAGATGTTCTAGGATCCTAGGAGTAAGGAAGCAATCACTTGTTTCAAAAAAGGAACAGGACCTGTATCAATTAATTTCAAATCAATGAGTGGAGAACCGTTTGTGACAGTATAAATAAAATTTTACCTCCTGATTCCTTATGACTGAGAATTTTGGGTGGCATTATTGTCTCATATAAACATAAACATACTGTATAAGAAATAAAGAATGTCATAGCCCAACATTTTTTAGATACATGATAGCCATTTGTGAATGAAGGAGAGCTAATCACATGTGATGCTACTGGTAATTCACATTTGACTTCTTGTCAACATTTTTCCACTAGTAGTGGAAATCTCCCCTGATAAGCAAATGACATTGCCTAGATTTATCATAAGCATGCTTGGATTCCAGACTTTTTAAACACCTATGGACACTTAGAAATCTGTGTCCACAATTACGATTTGTAGAAACACGCGTTGATAACTGCAGTAGAATAGGCAAACAGTAAAAGAATGGCTAGTGTTCTACCAGCTGAAAGCTATGGCCTGATCAGAAATATATTATTGTTTGAGAGAAACCAAGTGAGAAGAACAAAGCTTAAGTAAGTACTCATTTATATAATCACATGGCTTAGTCATAAGCTTAAACTTTTCTCTGCAATAAATTGTGTGTATATACCAATATAGGCTAGAGGTCTTAATTACAGTATCCTCAAAAATGTTTCTTCAATAATAACTTACTAATTATTTCCATTGAAGTTCTATAAAGTACCTATATTTAATATATTCAGTATAATATTATGATTTCTTCCAATCCTTACTATTTTTTGTTGTTGTCCAAAGAAAATAAAATTATACCGGTAGTTAATAATAGCAATCACAGCAGAGAAACAATTAAAAAAACAATCATTTGGGAATATTCCCATGTGTGTATTGGAACTCCTAGCTATCGTTATCCTGGAAATCTAACTAAGCTGGAGTATTTGTATTGTAATTTTGAAAAGTTGATGGTGGGGAGATGTAATATTAATAGCATTCAGGTAGTGTTAAACTGAGATGCTACTCCCTTGGTGTCCACAAAGCAGCTCTGTGTAACTTAATCACATGCTTAATTAAAATATATATGACTTTTTGCACTGAAGTTTGTGTGCCTATTTGATATCCCTCCCATAGTTTCGTAGCTCATATCCCTCATTCTGCAGGCTTCTTACATTTCTAGGGCCCGGTGGTAACAGCTTAGCTTTTCAAGATAGTCCAGGTAGCAGCAGCAGTCAGCTGTTGATTCTTGGTTAGAAGACCAGGAATTCCCAGCACTGTAAATAAAAACAAGTGGAAAGAGTAATGTGAACCACTTCCATCTTGTTTCCCTTGTACAATTTCAGATCACATGCCCTAGGAAGGCAGAATATTTATGCCATATGGATACAATATTATATGCAGTATACAAATGAGTGTAATATCTCCTAATTTATTTTGAAAGTGGGTCCAGCAATAAGATCAATCTCACAAAAACACAATGAGATCTACTATATTCCCTTCATGTATTTAATTTTTTAAAAATTCTGACTTTTTCCCAATGTACATTTTATCTCTTTCTTTGCTTATTTAAACCTATAAACCAATGCATGAAAAGGTACAGTAAAGGGATTAAGAAAAGGAAAGTGAAATGCAGGAAAAAAAATGAATCTTGGACAATCCACGATTGTTCAGTGTTTTGAAATTCAGCTCTGATTAAGACCAATTAACATAAGCAATGGAAAAAAGATTATAGGAATACGGTCTGAAACATCTGGAGGAAATTCAGGTGCATGTCGCTACATCTGTTCATGAAGACAATCCCACAAAACTCAGATCTATTTCTGGTCTCCCGCCCCCCACCTAAGATGAGTGCATTGGTCAAACAACCAAATAGGAAATTCATACTTGATTCCAGCCCTTTTCTTTGGAATATGCAAGTTAATTGTTCTCTGAAGAGCATGAGTAACTTGCATGCTGCAGAAGTGGAGGAGGATCTATTTTCTTAGTGCCCCCTTGCATTGCCAAGGAGTTCTTTTTAGCAAGTGGGACTGTGCTAACTAGAGATAGCTTGTATACTTGACAGTATCAAACCTTTGGTGTGTAGATAATAGCCACCTGAAGCAGCAAACTACCGGTACCCTCTAACAGAAAATGTCATACAAAAATAAAATGAATTTCCCCATGCTTTTCTTGTGCCAACTATTAAAATCTAGCCCCAAAAAGTATTTTAAAGTGCTTTTACATAATATGATATAGTAATAAGATTAGGTTGTTGAAACTTCAAAAGGACTTTTCCTTCATTAAGAAATGGAAAGTAGAAATATGCAGCCTTAATCACCTGTTAGCTCTATTTTTTAAGCAGAGGAGCCTGCCTATAGTCTTGAGATTTTTGATGTGAAGTCTAAATCACTGGGAATTAATATTAGGAGGAAGGAGATAAAGAATGCAGCAAAGATGCAGGATGAACATTGCTTTGAGTAGCCAGTAATTTTTTTTTTAGGAGCCCAGGAATGCAATCAGATCTCCTCAGCTGGTTACGACTAAGTTAGGGCGCTTTCTCATTCCCCCCCCAAAAAAAACTATTATCACGGTCAGTTGCCCTACAGCTTTTTCCTGAGCTTTAGAATCAAGTGAACTTTCGAATCAAAAGTGGCCCTGGACCAGATGCTCTGCTTCGCTGGCTGAATGGCCCCGCATTGACCAAAGGCAACTATTTTTTTATCAGCCGGAAAAACCGCCCAGCCCAGTTCGCAGCTTTCCTTCCGAAAGAGAAGGTGCCGAGCGAGGTTATAGCCCGCTTGGAAATCACGCCCTTTGACCTGGAAGCCTTCCCGTTGCAGCGATGTTAAAGCTGGCATTCAGCACTTGCTCGGGCTCCTGCTTCCATTCCGACTGGACTCGAGCCTTTTTTCTTTTTTTTTTTGGGGGGGGGAGCTGAAAGTGGGCGAGAGGGGCGCCCGGAGAGCCACCCTGCTCTGCCCGCGAAAAGTCCCGCCTCCCCCACGCCGGCTGCGATCTCCTCCCCTGCGGTCCCCTCTTCTCCTCCCACCTTGACGTCTGGAACTGGCAGCCCGGCCGGTTCCGCATTCCCGACCCCTCCCCGCAGCGCAGGGGCTGCTATATAACAGGGGCTGATGCAACCCACCCAGCCGTCCGACACAGCCTGCCAGAGGGGCGAAGCGACTTGCGGCCAAGGCGGGGCTGCTGCTAACCAGGCGTGCCCGCGGCCGCAGGGATCGGTCCCGGGACCAGGCTGAGCTCGGCACGACGGGCCTGGGGAGAGAAGGCGAGAGTCGCTCCCGGAGCTGGGCGGCGCTGGCGCTGGAGGACCTGAGCGTGCGACTCGCCTCCCGCTGCAGCTGGGCCCCGGGGGCACCTTTTCCGTCCCTCCGGTGGGTACAGAAATGGATTGCGCGCGGCGGAAGGGCGGGTTGGCACTGCGGGAGCTCCGCGCGTGGTTTCTTCCTGGTCCGCCTGCCGAGGCTGCGATCGTCGGATCTGACT
The DNA here is from genome assembly GCA_032468155.1 of Oxyrhabdium leporinum. NCBI lineage: Eukaryota > Metazoa > Chordata > Lepidosauria > Squamata > Cyclocoridae > Oxyrhabdium > Oxyrhabdium leporinum. The sequence continues at coordinate 17,530 of JANHFL010006423.1, read as the reverse complement.
TTCGGCGTCTCTGCTCGGGGCCTGGGCTTTTCCCAGGAGCGACGTTCGTGGAGCCTGAGCCGCTCCGGGGGCTGCTAGTCCCTGGGCCGTTGGCGCATTCCCAGGGTCGAAGCTGCCCCCGCCCCCCATTAGCTGCTGCTTTGGACTCTTTAATTGCCTTGCTGATACGCAGAATGTCTAAAGACCGTAGTGGCTTTTTTCCCCCCAGTGCAAAATTCCAGTACATTTTTATGGCGAGCGGGAAACTAAAATGTTTTGATACTTAGTAATGGAAGCGAAAGCTCCGTTGCTATTTATTTATTTTGGATTAATCGATGCGGAACGTAAATTTAATTGTAGGGTATCGGGATAATCTTTCTCCCTGGTTTCTTTAGGCACTGTTGGGTATTCTAACTTTCCAAATAGCTGGGAATCTGGGCTGGAAAATGATTGAATTAAATTTCCTTTCCTAATCTAGCAAATTGCATCAAGGCAGGATTCGTGGCATTAGCAACAAAGCAGTGATATTGGTAGTTAAACTGTAAAGAGGAGGAAGTGGGTGCCTGTGCAACATACCTCAGGTCAGAGGTGACCCTTTAATGCAGGTACACTATCCAGCTATCATGTTTAGGAATGCTGTAAATTACTAATAAGGCAGCAACGTAATATTCAGAGGAAATAATTTTATTCCAGTTTAATTTTGTATTTTATTTTACAACCATTTCATTTATTTAGAACATTTCATTTCACTTTTCATTGATAAACAGTTCCAAAAGGACATTTTTTTCTTCATCCCACCGGAAGAGTCTTTTTGTGTACATCATTAGAGATTTTATTTCACTGTTTGCTTTTCTTTCTCTTCCTGCATGTCCTATCATTTAGCTAATATTTTCCTTCTTTAGCCCCCTGTTTGGCTCCTCTTCCATACAGCCTCAATTTCTCTAGAGTCAAGGAAAACAGGACCAGAAGGCCCTGTCTTATATTTAATATTAGGGAAGAAATTCATTATAAAGATGGGCTTTGCAGTGTGGTGGGCTGGCTTTTCCGGGTAGGAGAATGACAGCAAGGCTTTTGTGTCCCCAAAGAGACAAGAGCTGCAGAGTGCTCCCAATAGATAGCAAATAACAAAAGAGTTGCAGTTTACTTGTGTGTTATATAGAATTGCTGTAAGCATTATGCCTTCTGTGCTAACTACCCCCTCCCCTTCCTTGAGATTTTCTTGTTAATGATGTTCCAGTGTTGTCTGCTGCAGCCATAGGTTTTCTTCCACTAATCCAGAGGATATGTTTCCCTATCCATCCATGGGTCTAGGGCTTTTATGAATGAGTTTTCTGCTTCAGGATGGGGCCATCCCCACTGGTTTAGTTTTGATACTGTAATGGGGTGAAAGTTGTGGATGTAGAAGTGTTACTTAAACTGGGCTAGGCCTTGCCTGGAGGAGCTGGGAAAAGTGATTTGAAGCTTGCAAGTTCCATGGCTTTGGTTTGGGCGTGTCTGTTAGTTAGCCACACCTTTTCTGGCAGGTTAAGGAGGGCATGCAAGTTCTATTTTACTGATTAAAAATAAGAGCATGAAGGCCTGAAGAAAGCATCTTTCATGGGACCATATTTTCAGTGTATTGCTTTATTTGCATATCTTTTGCCTATTGTTAGAAACTGAATACTTTCTTGAAAAATGTTGCTACCTTCGGGAACACCGATGACTTTTTTTTGTTATTGTTCTGTTTTGTTTGTTTTTTTTACACAGAACAGTTTTGCTGAGTATACAGCACTGTAAGCTCCAGATTCCACAAATGCACAGAATGCTGTCTTAATCCCTTTGAAAAGTATCTTGTTACTAACTAGGATTGAGAGCTTCTCTCTTTCTGTTTAGACTGGAAAAGAAAGTAATGGCATAATGGTGCTTTTTGCCAGTCTGCTTGTTCACTTCTTTGGTTTGCATAAGGTGACCAAAATCTTTTTGACTAAAGCTTGAGCAAACCTCAGACATCCACCTGATCTGTTTTGTTCTGGAAGGTGGATGCTTCGTGCCTGCAGGTTTCACAAAAGGTCTTCCTTCTTTCTACCTCTCTGAAACCTTTAAAAGAAACTAAGCAGCAGAAAGAATCTTAAGTTCACTTTAGTTAATCAAGCACGAAATGGAGCTAAAGCTGGTTTTCTGCATTTCCCTCTAGAAGGCCCTTTTCTTTCCTCCCCAATCCCTGCCCTTCATTATTCGGGAGTAGATTGCAGATGAAATTGAGAGGGGGGGAAAACCAGCAAGCAAGAGCCACATTATGTTTCTATTTTCTTTTAATGAGGGCCCTGCGGAGGTGTACTTGAAAACACAGGGTCTCCTATGCCCTCAAGGTGGGTGAGAACACTCACTTGGGTCTGGTTCCAGGGCCATATGCAACTGATGGTGGCCAATGAAATGGGGCCTGCCTCGTTCTGTTGCTTGTCTTGGCAGCTTGCTCCATGGCTTGTATTACCAGCCCTGGAACGCAAGGACTGCCAAACTCACTCGCTGTATGTGTATGTGCATGCGTGTGCGTGCGCACGCGCCTGTGTTGGGGCTTGGAGAGCTGAGCAGAGACAAATACTTCACTGAGTCAGGCTAGGAATTTTTCAGCTTATTTCTTGAAGCTTGCATGAAAGCAATCTGCAGGCTCTTGCCAGAGTTCTCCACTGGGAATTGGCAAACTTGTGGGGGCGTTCGGGAGACCAGTTGTTAGGATGTCAATTTTTTTGTGCAGTTCCTAACAGTTTAAAATGCCCATTTGTGTGGGTGGGTCAGCAGGATGTAGGACTTGCCATCAAAATCCATCTTCCTTGCAAGGAGCAGCAGATAGCTAGCTGTTTTGAGATTATATGGCTTGTTCGGGAGGATTGAAGAGACAAATGCGGCTGTTTGCTCTGTAACCTCTGACCACTATGCAATAAACGCCATGGGAATATTGCATCCCTGTCCCAAATTCTCATTGAAATATGATCTTTATTTCTATAGTTATTTATCTAGAAACATAGATCAATACCAAAAAGATTCTTTTGTTGCAGAAGTGATGAAAATTAAAAAAAATGAAATATTAAATATTTATTTTATACAAACAACACTGCTATCTACAATATTTACCTCTGCAAACACTTTT
>JANHFL010006420.1:6677-18272 GCA_032468155.1 Oxyrhabdium leporinum | reverse complement strand
GCACCCGGCACTGACCTGCATCCACAGCGGGCTGCGTGGAGACTCCTGGGAGGGGTAGGGTGGAATGGGCAGGGCCAGCCAGGAGTGGGATTTGGGGGTTTGGCAATCCCCACAGAATCTTCACTAAGGGTCCATCTGAACCCCTAGCAGCCCACCCCTGGTTTCAAACACAGTGATATTTCTGTTCAGATCAGGAATAGGAACAAATCAAATTTGGATCTTCTGAGCCTCAAATCATGCAACTGATTTCTGCGACAATATTTTTACATTACATTTTAAACCTTAACTATTAGAATTAGCCTTTGGCAATTTGTCTGTGTATGTTGGACTCTGGATCATCTGTAAATACACTTTTTTTATTAGTGCCATTGTGAGTTGGATAACTTCAACTGCCTAAACTTTTGTTTGAAAGTACGATGCTAAAAACTTAAGGCAAGATACATGGCCAAACTTGAAGGACTATGTGCATTTAAACCCCAAAACCAATCTGGATAGCACTAGATTGTCTCCCCATGTCTTAATGCTAGGTCTCACTCTGCATATTAATTATCATGGCAGGTGGAGGTGACAGGTTTGAATAGATAAACTAGCATGTTGTTGCAATTATATATTTTTTAATATGTTGGAAAAAAATAATATTGCAATTGTGACTGATTACATGAAATATAATACTGGTAGACCTTGACTTATGACTACAAATGGGACTAGAGTTTGCATTGCTAAGCAAGTCATGCTTAGCATATGTTTCCATATTAAACAAGTCATGCCCAATTTTATGCTTTTTGCCATGGGTTGTTAAGCAAAACATTGCAGTTGTTAAATGAATTATGTGGTTGTTAAGCAAATCTGGCTTCTCTCATTGACTTCGTGTCAATGTCCCAACTAACCAACTCAATAAAATCCAAGACAGACAATTCCTCAAAGTTCCATTTTATCAGAGTTGTCATATTGGCACATCTGGGAAAACCCGGATCTGAAAGTTCTGGGTTTTCCCATCCCAAAAGAGAATTCAAAGATCCATCCCCTGCACCCCACCAGTCCATCACATGGTCCAATCAAGTCTTTGTTCCATGTAGAGACATCCCCATTCAGGTGCAGGGTAACAGGTGTCCTTGACTCGTTGAGAAAGAATATTGTTATGTCTACTCCACTCTGAAATCCCCCCTCCCAAATTCCCAGGCACTAAATGTGGCAGTTTGGAAGCTTCCTTGTAAAATATGGCTTCCAAATCTGAGACAGGCCTCCTGAGAAGTGGGGAGACTCGGGGAGTCTCTCCTGGCAGAGGTTGGATCTGAGGTGGCAGAAAGGCCACGTGTACTGCCCTCAGACCCAGGGTGGTCTGGAAGGGCTGAATCAGCCTCACAACCCTGTGGACCCCTCTGGTCTGCTCAGGAGGGGGGCAGTGGATCCTTTCCCCGCCAGCTGTCCTGGTGGGGGGGCTCGGGCGGGGGAAGAAAGAGCTGCTGGTTCCACCTTTTTGGTTCCCCCCTTCGGGATGTATGGCTGGCGGTGGGCATTGCTGTGGAAAACCTTTAACTTCCACTTGGACCTGTCTTTCGTGGAAAGAAGGTGCAAACCAGAAGCAGGCAGGGAAGGGCCTCCCCTGGCCTGGCCTAGCCTGATGGGCAAAGAGGGCAGAAGAGATGGGGAGGGCAGGAAGCCACGTCCAGAGAGGGCATGCAGAGTAGCTGCGGAGGGACTGGGGGAAGGCTGCCTCCAGCCAGCCATGAGGGTGCCCTGTTCACTTCTTCTGATGCCCAGGCAGGTGAGGTGATGGGTGAACGATGGGAATACTGGGCCCTCCTTCCACTCCCGATCCACCCCCCCACCTCGGAACCAAACCCTTTAGCCCTTGTCAGTCCATCCACAGGTCCACCTCGGGAGCCCTGAAAGGTGGAAGCTGAGAGGCCGTAGCAAGGAACCCATCCTACGCCCAGCCTCTGCTCCATGGCAAGGAGGCCCTGGTGCCCAGCTCAGCCTCCACGGAGGCTGCCCTAGAGGCATGCCTGCCGTGGAGACAGTCTCTATCTTGCCTCCCTCTGCCCGCAGTCCTCCGGTGCCTGGGAATCCCCAGCCGAACCATCTCCAACTTCAACTCTGCCCACGACACGGACATGACCCTGACAGTGGACGTCTACTACGATGCCCAGGGGAACCCTTTGAACATTGCCACCGACAGCATCTGGTAAACTTCCCCCTCCCCCCCCCAGGGGGCTCCCCCCTCCCCAGGTGGCCACAGCTGGCAGGGGAGACGCCCTCTCGGCCCCATCTGCCAGCCGCCCTCTTCCTCCCATGGCTTCATTCCCATCGGTTGGCAACCTGCTTTCCAGGAGTGGGGCAGGCACCGGGAGGCAAGCAAGGGTACATTTGCTGGCAGTAAGCCATGGTACCATGACATGGCAGGGTTCTGCGGTGCGTGAAGGCCATGCTTTCTGCAGCCAGCATCGGGACGAAAAACACAGCCAAGCAACCCAGGGCCGTGTGGTTTTTCAAGGGCCTCCCACCCCCGGCAAGCCTCATTCGCTGGGGGTCCTCCTGAGATTTCCTCCCTGATCAAAAGCCTCCCCCCCCATCATCGGTCCCCACACAGGTATCCCCAGAGAGCACCTGCCCTCCTCCTCCGTCAGCCGTCGGAAAGAGGCAAGGCAGCCATTTCAGAAAGAATGGCCACTAGGTGGCAGGAAAAGGAGAGTTGGACAGAGAGAGAGAGAGAGAGAGAGAAAGACCTCCCCCCACTCCTCTCAGGTCATCCTTTGCCCAGGGGTCTTTAGTCTGTGTGGAAAAACAACCTGGGCATGCCACCACCCCATTTTCTCCACTTCTCTCCCCTCCCCCCCCACACCCGAGGCCCTCCTCCCTACAAGCTTCCTTTTGTCCTTTTTTTCCTGCACCCAGTGGGCGCCTGCCGAAGAAATCCATGGTTAGGGGCTGGCAGCCTCTATCGGGGGAGGCAGCCCAGAGCGACCCTCCCAGGAAGCCCGTTCTGGCCCTCTGGAGAAATGGGGCGGGAAGGGGGGGAAGGGGGCATCTGAGCTCATCTCCTGCAAACGGCCGGCTCTCTCCTCTCTCCCACTCGCTGGCAGGAACTTTCACGTGTGGAACGAAGGCTGGTTTGCCCGCTCTGACCTTGGGGCCACCTACAATGGCTGGCAAATCCTGGATGCCACCCCACAGGAGAGGAGCTCAGGTAGGAGGGCCGTGGGCTTTGGCTGGGAGAATTGCCCCGTCTGGCTCTTCCTTGCAGAGTGGGGTCACCAGCAAGGAATCCGAGGGCAGGAAGGGACCTTGGAGGTCTTCTAATCCAACCCCTCGCTCAAGATAGCAGCAAGGGGAGACAGCGGCAGGTTAACAGAGGGGAGGCCTGGGTGGGAGCAGGACCCACTTTTCCCCCCAAGACTTTGAAATGTCCTAGAAAGAGGGCTTGGGGTAGCAGGGCCAGCCAAGGGGGAATAGGCCAACGGGTCAGTCTGTGGTACTGCCCCCACTGGTTTTCTAGTCTCCCCAAATAACCAGCCAACATGCCGTGGCACTAAGCTCTCCTTAGTTGTTTTGGGGGGGGGGTGTCCCCTAAGCCCCTTTTTCTGTAACCTTTTTGTACTTTCTGACTCTGTAAAGTTGCAGAAACCTTCCTTTGGTGGTGGCTCTGTTTTCTGATGAGCAGAAGGTACCATTCTTGCTACACACAGAACAGCCTTTTATACTATTATTCCTTAGTCCTGTTTAGGTGCCTGCTTATCTCCCCTGGTGAAGTTGCACAGCTAACAACTTCTAAAATTCTTCAATTCAAACAACATAGCCCCTCGGTACACATTATGGCAGCCAAACCAAAGGAAACCTCAACTAATGACCCAGGGCTTCCTGCAAAGCCAAAATTGGGTGCTTTTATGCGTTTATGAAAGGTTAAGAGCTGAGTGGCCGCAGGGAATTGTTCATTCCCAGATGCCATATTCTCATTACTGTAAGGAAAGACTACGCAAGCCACCTAAGTGAGTAGCCGGTGGCGCCACTCCCTGGAGTTGCCGTAGGGTTTCCTGCTGCCCGGCTCCTGAGGGCACCGGAGCTCACTGGGCGCTTTGCACCCACCTCCGTCATGGGCATCCCTCCCTCCCTCCCTCCCTCCCTCTAGCCCTAATCGTCCCTTTCCCCAGGCATCTTCCAGTGTGGCCCAGCTTCCCTGACAGCCATCAAGGAAGGAGACGTGGACCTGGTGTACGATGGCCCGTTCGTGTTTGGAGAGGTCAATGCTGACCGTGTCACCTGGCTCTACGATACCAATACCGGAGAAAAAAAACTGATTTACTCAGAGACCAAATCCGTCGGCCAGCAAACCAGCACAAAAGCTGTGGGCAGCAACATCCGCCAGGACGTCACAGACGATTACAAATACCCAGAAGGTAAGGCCAGTGAAGCGGGCGCCACTTTTCTAGCTTCACAGAAATCGGGGGCTGAATCTGGGGGACCGAAGGCTGCCCGATTAATGCCGGGCATTAACCTCACACCTACTGCGGTCTATTCATTTACTTATTAAATTTATATGCTGCACCTTTCATTGACGAGGCAACTCTGGGTGGCTTACAGAGAGTAATTAATAAAGAATGAGTAATTAAAAGAGTGATTAATGTTCTTGGCGAATCACCAAATCTTTGCATTGTGGATTTTGCCACTGAAGCTGACGAAGGTACCCTAACCCAGCCAGTGGCGGCAGAAGCAGCCGCAGAGCGAAACCCTCCCCAGTCACGCTGGCTCCTGCTCCCGAGAAGCCCCCTGGCCCAAACCCCCAGAAATCGAGGCCTCTTGGCACAATGCGGCTCTCCTGGCACACATACACACAGACCCCGCTGTGATTCCCTCACAGGCTCAGCCAAGGAGAGGGAGATCTTCAGGAAGGCCCGTGGCAAGCTGAACCTCGACACCCTCGCACCCACGTCTGCCAGGCTGCCCGAAGCAGAGAAGCCCATCTCGGGGAAGTTCAAGCTGGGGAGCCTCCCAGAGGTCGGCAAGGACGTCAGCTTGGTCTTGCAGCTGACCAACCTGGCACCGAAGGAGAGGAAGCTGACGGCCAACCTGACCGCTTGGTCCATCATCTACACCGGGAAGCCCATCCACGAGGTCTGGAAGAACACCCTCAAGGTAGACCTTGGCCCCAAAGAAGGTGAGCCTTGCCCACCCCAGGGAGAGCAGCAGGCCTGACCCCCAGCTGCAGGAGGCCTGAGCCCTACCTGAGCCCTTCCCTCACCCCCCCCCTGTAGCGCACTGAGCAAAGAGAGGGGCGTGGGCACAAATCGTGTTGGTGAGTAAGGTGGCCAGAGCCTTCCAAGCCTCTACCGTGGCCCTCGGGGGCTGGCACTTGTGCCCGGGTGGCAGCAGGTGGCTTGGTTGGCATCCAGCCCACAACCAGAAGGGAAGCAGCATCCCAGCCTGGACTAGGGCCGGCATGGCACTCTTTCTCTCTTCCTTTGTCCCTCGGCCAGCCCCATCCATTGATGGCACAACAAGATGGGCTGCTGAGTGTTTGTCCACTGCCTGCTGGTGCCAAAAAAAGGGACACCACAGCTTTAGAGCTGCAGGACCTTCTTGGGTCAGGATGAGTCTTGCTGGGTCCTGCCTTCCTCTTTTCGACAAGCGGCTGCCCTTGGCACACAAAGGCTCAAAGATTGGCCTGGGGAGTGGGAGGCGGCGGGCAAGATCTTAGGCCGCATCATCCGGGAGGTTGGCAGCTGCTGAGCTTGAGATTCAGGGCTGCCCTCGGTGCTCCTTTGCGGGTGATGCCCCTTTCCTGTAGGTGGGCAGCCAAGCATCCCTTCTGCCCTGAAGGAGAAACACCGAGCCTGACTCAGAAGGGAAGATCTTTGCAGCCAAATTGCAGCCAAATTGCAGCCAAAAAAAAAAGGACTTTATCCCCAAATGGCTAAACCCCCGAAGGGAGTTTCACAGAGCCTTCACCCTCCCGATCTCAGCCGCCGCCTTGTGGCAGCTTTAATTGGCAGAGGTGACGCGCGCACGCACACGCACACAGCCGAGCAGCCCCACAGCTGAGCGCTCCTTTCGAAGGCAGCTCTGGGGCGTCTCTGCATGGGTTCACTCACCAGCGGTGGGGCACTGGGGGGGGGGAAGTGGGGAGTGGCTGCTGGCACCCAGCCGGGTCCAGCTCAGAGTCAGACACGGCCGGACTTTTCCTTTCAGAAAAATCCTTTCCTATCAAGATTTCCTACACCGAATACCAGCAGCACCTCACCACAGACAACGTGCTCCGTGTCACTGCCTTATGCCAGATGGGAGAGGGGCAAGACACCGTGGTGGAAAGAGATGTCACTCTGGACAACCCCTCCATTGCCATAAAGGTGGGCTGGCTCGGCGGGGCAGGGCAGCCTTTGCAGACAGTCCCCTCTGGCTGGGCGATGGCCAAAGCAGGCCTCGGCTGGGGGTGGGGGTTGGGCGAGCAGCGACTCTGTGGCTCCTTCCGGGCCTTCAGGGAGGCTGGACTCACCGGGGTCTCTGCTGTGGGGCAGGTGCTGGGCCAGGCCAAGGTGGGGCAGGCGACGAAAGTGGAAGCCAACTTCACCAACCCCCTGGATGAGGATCTGAAGGATTGCCTGCTGCAGGCGGAGGGCAGCAGCCTGCTGACAGAGAAGCTCAGGCTGGAGTAAGTGCTGGGAGGGTGCGGGCTGTGTGTGTGTGTGTGTGTATGTGAGCGGGTCCGGGTGACTGCTCTGCTCTGCCAAAGAGGAGTTTCCAATCCCCCCTCCCGGAAGCATAATTGGGGAGGGGAGCTGCATCTACAAGGAGACTGACCTTTGCTGCCCAAGGCCTTTGGGTGTGTTTCTCTGCCCCACCTAGCATGGAAGGGGCCCCCCGCTTGTCCAGGGGAACATTTCAAAGTGCCCACGGCGGGGCCCAAGGCGGACCCAGAGCTTTACTGAGGGGGGCAGGTGAGGTCAAACTAACCTGGCTGCCTCTTTAAACCATGCCACACCTGTTGCGGAGGAGGACGGTGCTGTGGACGGAGAGCCTCCGGGTGTCAGCAACGCCTGCGATCCAGTTCCACCCGATGAGCCCATAGGAAAGTTGTGCCCGCTGAGGCTTCACCCCTGGGTGGTTCGGTGGGCAGGAAGCCGGCTCAGGCACAGAACAAGTGCCTGGAGGTTAATGAGCTCCGCCTGAAGAGTCTCACGGGGTGCCCCATAGGGCTGAGCCCCAGGGCCTCGTCTCTTTGCCCCTGGTGTAACAGAAGACTTGCTAGGGGAAGTTTGGCTTCAGTCACCCATTGTTTCTGGTGCTGGTTTTGAGAGTCTTTGGACAGTTTCCACGTGGCACCCTTTTATATGCCCCCCCCCCTTCCTGGTCTCCTTTCTTCAGACTGAGCCTTCTGCCCCTCATGTGGAACAGACCGCTTTGGGGGGGGGGTCCTCTTTGCTGGAGGTGCCATAACAGAGGTCGGAGAGCCCTCTGTCAGGGATGCTGCAAAGCTGGGCAGGGAGGTGGACTATTTGCTCTCCAAGGTCCCTTGGAATCCTTCCTTCAGGAGGCCCCTGAGGGGGAACTTCCCAGCCAAGAGTGCACTGCTTTGGCTGCAGGGTTGAGGCACGTGAAAAGCTGGGCCTGGGCATCAGGTGGCTCTCCCTCTCAGGCGGAGGCCTTCCCCATATCCTCCCTGTGCCTGTGTGTGGATCCAGGCTCTTCGACCCTCGCCCGACCCTCGGGCACGCCTGCCAGCCTCGGTTGGGCTTTGGCCTGCCTCCTGGCCCTTCCTCAAACGGTGGCGCTCGCGATCCGGAGGGCAACCAGCTCCCAGGGAAGGAGAGCCGTGGGTGCCCGGCGGAGGGTGGAGGGCCCCTTGCAGGCAGGGCCAATGCAGCCCCCGCCGGGTCCTCCAAGCCCTTGGATGCTTCTCAAGTCCAGCGCTCGGCCCAGACCAAGACCAATCCTTGCTCCTTCTCTGCAGGGTGCCCCCCTTAAAGGCCAAGCAGAGTTCCCAGATGCACTTTGAGGTCAGTCCCAGCCAGAGCGGAACAAAGCAGCTGCTCGTCATGTTTTCCTGCGACAAATTCCACGGCATCAAGACCTTTGAGACCATCATGGTGGCCCCCAACTGACCCGTGAAGGGAAAGGAGGAGGAGGAGGAGGAGGAAGCTGCATTGCCGAGGGAGAGCCTTCCAGGGCAACAGGGCGCTGTTGTTTTGTCTGAATAGCATCCACCGAATAAACGTTTTCTCCCTGCATCTGAAATATCTTGACTCCTCATTGTAGGTAAAAACTCACTGAGGGGCCGCGCAGCCGGTCTTCCTTTTCTTCCCAGTATCTTCCTATCTCCGGCAGGCAGGGCTGCTTCGGTGAGTCAGTTGCACTCCGATGAGGATGTGGGGAAGGCTTCTCTCCCCTCACAGCTCCATCCTCAGGCGTGACCCTTTCTTTCCTCTTGAGCCCCAAAGCGGCCCTTGTGTTGATCAGACCCGCAGGCCGTCTGATCCTGTCCTCCCTCTGAAGGGCTGACAAAAATACAAGGAAAAGATCACTAAATACGAGAAATTGGAAATAAGCAGCGAATAAAGGACATTAGAACACTTAGACGTTAAAAAGCTGGTTGGATAACTAAGTATCTTTCAACCCCCCCGCTAAATTATTTATTATATTTTTATCCCACCTTTATTACTGTATATTATAAATTAATATATTATTTATTTTTATTGAATTTTTTTTATTAGGAAAGGGCCTCAGGACTGCACCAAAGGGTCCATAACACAATGCCCAACTTCTTCCCTCGGTCCTTTAATGATCTTGGAGGGGAAGGGGTTTCACGGCGTCAAGAAGGGAAACCATGCAGGCACTGTTAAGAGAAAGCAGAAACAGGAAAGCTGCCGATTTGAGGCAGGGACGAGCTAAGTGTGTTTGCACCAACATGGGTCTGCTGTGGAAGAGGTGACGTGTGTGCGTGTCTGCACATAAAGAACATGGGGCAATTGTGGCATTTGCACACAATTTGTTATGATGCACAACTTACACCAAGGCCTGACCAGGCTTCACCCCCCACCCCCCAAGGGATCTGAACAGGGTTTCTTTAATTTGCCAACCGGGGGTGTGTGTGGGAGGGGAGCGGGCAGCCCTTGCCACCAATTCCAAGGAGCAAGAAACTGGAGAACAGAAGATTCCTCCCCTGGGAAAGGAAGGTTTACTTATTTAGCCTATGGACCCTGCAGAGGAAGCCGGACGCGCATCAGCTCTAGTCCTCTGGAGCAGCAATCCTCCCCATTCTGCCCTCCCACCCCAGAGATATGTAGAGCCCCTCGCCTGCCCTTGTTCAAAGAGTCCTTAAAACATATTTCCCCCCCCTCCCCAAATTTGGCCAGGAGGAGGCATGGACCCCTTATGTGTGTAACCTTAGGTGGCAGGTATACAGCTCTGGCATCCCTGTTCTTCTAAGGCTGAAGCTAGAAAAAAAGCATCACCATCGGATGGATTTGTAATTGGCTGACAAACTGTACTCAACGAGTAGTCCTTAATGGGCCTAAGTCTACATGGAGGGAAGTAAACAGTGGGGTGCCACAAGGTTCCGTCTTAGGCCCAGGACTCTTCAATATCTTCATTAACGACTTAGATGAGGGAATAGAAGGGGAATGAAAATGAAATTCAACACAGAGAAAAGGAAAGTCCTACACTTAGGCAAGAAAAACCAAAAGGACACATATAGACTGGGTGAAACCAGGCTTAAGGGCAGTAACTGTGAGGGGGATCTTGGAGTCTTAGTGGACAACCAGCTAAATAGGAGCCAAAAATATGCAGCGGCAGCCAAAAAAGCCAATGCAATCCTAAATTGCATTAAGAGAGGGATACAATCAAGATCAAGGGAGGTATTAATACCACTCTATAAAGCCTTAGTAAGCCCACACCTGGAGTACTGCATTCAGTTTTGGTCACCAGACTATAAAAAAGAGGTTGAGACTCTAGAAAGTAGTGCAGAGAAGAGCAACCAGGATGATGAAGGGACTGGAGGCTCAAACATATGAAGAACAGTTGCAGAAACAGGGGAAACAGGAGAGCAGCCTTTTGATATTTGAGGGGCTGCCCCAGACAGGAGAGGGTCAAGCTATTCTCCTAGGCACCCGAAGGCCAGACAAGGAATAATGGATGGAAACCGAACAAGGAGAGATTCAAGCTGGAAATAAGGAGGAATTTTCTGACAGTGAGAACAATCAACGCATGGAACGGAAGTTGCCTTTGGAAGTTGTGGGAGCTTCAGCACTTGAGATTTTCAAGAAGAGACCGGACTGCCATCGGTCAGAAATGGTGTAGGGTCTCCTGCTTGGGCGGGGGGCTGGAGTAGATGACCTACAAGATCCCTTCCATCTCTGTTAATCTAAAAAAACACAGACAGGGGGGAAAAAAACCCTTAAAAAGCACAGACTGAAGAGGAAACGCGGCGAGGGCTATGCATTCGTTCTGCTCCAGTTTCCAGGCGGAACGGAGCCTCCCAACCCCGAGGCCAACTTCTGATGTTTTTCTGAAACTCGGCACCAAATCAAACAAAGGAAAGATTCAAGCATTTCCCACCAAACTCCTTTTTGTGGGCTTACGTGCAATTTTTGGGGGCCATACAAGAATCCTCTTGACTTTTGCATTTTCTTCCGCTTCCTAAGAAAAGGGTGGCAAAGGTTTTGTTCTGCTTTAATTGCCTCCGTGTCCTTCAAGAGATCAAATATTTGCTCACATGTCTTTGCCTTCTGAAGAGCCTTTGCACCTGACTCCAAGGGGTTGCATCAGAGCAACTTTTAACCTGGAACAAAGTGGTGGGTTGACTCTCTCACAGGCCCCGGGGTTTAAGATGAGGTCAATCAGAATAGAGCTGGAAGGGACCTTGAAGGTCTTCTAGTCCAACCCCCTGCTCAAGCAGGAGATCCTATACCATTTCAGACAGGTGGTTCTCCAATCTCTTCTTGAAAGCCACCCACCACTTCCGGTGGCAAGCTGTTCCACAGGTTAATTTCCAATAACCTGGGTAGCTGGTACCAGATTTTCTTTCCTTGTCTGTCTGAGAAAACTCTGAGAACGATACTTTTGGAAGGGACCTTAAAGGTCTTCTAATCCAGCCCCCTGCTCAAGCAGGAGACCCTAGACCATTTCAGACAAGTGGCTGTCTAGTCTCTCCTTCGAAGCCTCGCTCTTTCCCTGGTTAATTGTCCTCCCTGTTAGGAAGCTTCTCCTTAATTCCAGGTTGCTTCTCTCCGGGATTGGTCTCCATCCATTGTTTATTGTCTTGCCTTCTGCGGCTTTGGAGAATAGGCTGACCCCCTCCTCTTTGTAGGAGCCCCTCAGATATTGGAAGACTGCTCAAGACAAGACATGGAGATCTGGTTACCTTACAACAAGTATCCAAGGAAGAAGCACAGAAGGATCCCATCTGATCACTTGGGGGGCTATGGTCTCCCAGATAGACCCTTAAGAGACAGACCCCATCTCTCCTCCTTTCTGCCGGCCTGTCTTGGAGGCAGCTTGATGGTAAAAACAGCCACAAGGCTGTTTTTCCTTCCTTCCTTCCTTCCTTCCTTCCTTCCTTCCTTCCTTCCTTCCTTCCTTCCTTCCTTCTCTCTCTCTCTTTCTTTT
>JANHFL010006419.1:69968-95079 GCA_032468155.1 Oxyrhabdium leporinum | reverse complement strand
CCCCCCCCCCATTTATAGAACAGAACAGAAGAGAACATTTTATTGGCCAAGTAAACACACAAAGAATTTGTTTCTGGTGCTCTCAATGTACATACAACAATAGTGATAGATCATTAACTTAGTCATGCTTGGATTTGCCCCAACCTGAATGGTTTCTTTGGCCCTATCTACACCTTCATGGAGATTGACCTTCAATATCATTTTTAAAATCCCATATTTGACATAAAATCAATGATATTGCTCCTTGATGTTCTCAGGACCTTGTGGAATGTGTCATAAGATAAAAGCCTTGTCTTAAAAAAAAGACAAAGGAAAGGATAAACAATGTTAACTCATATACATTAGAGCAAATATCATTTTGAAAGCAGGCATCAAATGGGTTTATATTTTGTAGCTCATCAAGCATTTCCACTCTTACAAAATCATCTATTAATTTCCTTTTCTACTTCACCCAATTGCTGTCATGGATTTTTTCTGGCTTTTTTTATAGATGACACTCATGGATTGTTCCTTCATTCGCAAGGAGCCATATGGTGTGGTGCTGATCATTGGAGCCTATAACTATCCTATCTATCTTACTTTGTTGCCCCTTGTGGGAGCCATTGCAGCTGGTGAGTAACAAGTTATATATCTCCAATTCATTTTAGACATTACATCTCATGGGTGTTCTTCCAAGAGATACAGGCATGTGATGGATGTTTATCTGTTGCAAACTTGGTAAAGTATCCTCTCCCCATATTAGGGAATTGTGTGGTTCTCAAACCTTCAGAGGTGACCAGCTGCACCGAAAAGCTCCTTGCAAAGGCATTGCCTTGTTATATGGATCCGGTGAGTTCATCAACTTCCAATTTACCTTATTAAGAAATCAAAATGAAACTGAGGGTTTTGTATTTGCCTTTTTCTCTGCCATTTGCCTTAATTTCCTAGAAATTTTAACTGTAATTCCCCTTCAAAAAAACCCAAAACACCCTCTGGTTCTGAACTAATTTCAAACTGTTATGTATTTTTGGAAGCTGAGTCAGATTATTTCCAACTGTCCAGTTCATTTGAAATCCTCCATTCCAAAATTTTCTTTTGGATTGTGATGGATGGTAAACTTCTGAGGGTGGTAAACTGACTATAGATTGTTATTTTAATGGAAAACTATTTTGGGGACATTTGAGGAAGAATGAGGCTTGGAAATTACTATGAATGTAAGACAATTCCACTGTCATAGGAAGATTAGACAAAAAAATAATAATAGAATCCTACCAGTCACTTAGCAGCTGTCATCCCAGAACTATTTACAAGTCAGATTTGAAGTTCTGATGGTCAGGCACAGCGTCTTTTCCTCCCCTGCACACAGAAATTATATATTATAATTGCATTTTGGGGCACTCCACAAGTGGCCTGCATTTACAGTTGTTTGTAGCATCCTGCAGTTGCATGTTAGCAGTTTATGTTTTTTGCTGTAAACCGGTGTTTTCTGATAAAAAACACCCATTGCAGACAAATGTCTTAACTTAACAGCCGCTGCATTTGCTTAATGACTGCTGTAAATAAAGGTCATAAAATCAGAAATAATCATGTGGTGATCTACTTAACAACTAGCAGAATTTACAACTGTAATTCCAGGCTCAATAACAGTCATATGTTGAAAACAACCTGTATTACCATACATCAAAAGCAGACATCTCATTTTGAAATTAAAATGTTTAAGAAAAATCTTAGTTACTTTCAATTTACTGCATCATTTCTGTGTTCCAAATTGCCCCAAGAGGCTTTTTGTCCTGCAGTGTTTCAGGGACAGAAAATACCACCTGTGTAATGTGGAAGCTAGTTTGATTGGATATGAACTTCCTTTTCTATTTTATAGCAAACCTTTGCTGTGGTGACAGCTGGTCCTGAAGAAACAGAAAAATTACTGGAAAATAAGTTTGATTATATCTTCTATTCAGGTAATTTTCTCTTCTCAAATATCCTTTTCATGTTATTCTTTTAATAGTATTTAAAAATATTCATCATTGATGTCTGCACAAAACAGTGTGGTAAGCAATATTCATTGCTTTTTTGGGCATTCCACAAGTGCCCTGCATTTACAGTTGTTTGCAGCATCCTTGAAACTGAAAGCTTCAGATAATTTCTCTAAAAATCATCCTTTAGGACCCTGCTCTCACCTGCAGTAGAATTTATCTCTGTAGTTAACATATTACATTTCTTGAAGGCATTGCATATTGAGCAATTTGCTTTGTATCTTGGTCAGGTAGCTTTATCGTGTCTGTCTGAGTTAATGGCAGGTTAGGTCAGGGAAACTTGCATGTGGCATTTGTAACTTCGCCTGTCAGCAGCTTCCAGATTGTAGATCTTGCCCACAAGTGGTAGAAAAGATGAGTAGTTACACTATAAGTAGGAAAAAGCCTATGCTTGATGCAGAACTTCAGCTGTTGGAAATAATGAAAAGAATTAGTTTTGGTTTTTCCCCCTCAGAATGATTTCATTTCAACCCACATACATTTTCTCAGATTTGCTTTTCTCTTTCACTGCCAGAACAGCTCAGGGTTACCTTAACAACACAGGGTTACCTTAACAGGAATTTGACAGCAGTTTGACATGGGATTTTAATGGATGTCCCTAATACATTCTAGCTCGAGGAGGTGGAAAGAAGTTATCAATTCTGCAGACAAAACAAAATTGGTGGAAATAAAAACTGTAGGAAACACTGAAAGCAGTTGTTTTGCCAACTATTAGTGGATTTAAAAAAAAACAAATCTGTGTGGAGTTTTGCAGATCTGTATGGAAGAATGTTAGAGGGGAAAAAAAAATAACAGATGGTTTTTGAGCCCAGAATTGTGAACTCTCAATACTGGATGGAGTTATGCTGTATATCTCTTTTGACCCAAATTTTGCCATATCTCTATAGGGAATGCCCATGTAGGAAAGATCATCATGACTGCTGCAGCAAAACATCTGACCCCATTGACTCTGGAGCTGGGGGGGAAATGTCCCTGTTATGTGGATAGGTGCTGCAATTTCCAGAATGCAGCCAACCGAATTGTATGGGGAAAATTCCTCAATGCTGGACAGACATGCGTTGCACCAGATTATGTGATCTGTACACTTGAAACACAGGAGAGGTTGATGCCTTGCCTGCGCCAAGCTATCTCTGAATTCTTTGGAAATGAACCCAAGCAGTCAGCTGATTTTGGCCGCATGGTCAATGACAAGCATTTCCAGCGTGCCAAAGCTTTGTTGGAATGTGGCCGGGTGGCCATTGGTGGAGAGACCGATGAGTGTGAGCGTTATATTGGTGAGTATACAGCTTAGGACTGGAGGAAAAGGAAAGATTTGGAGTTTGGGGAAGACAGGAAGACATTTCCTGAACAGTATCTAGTAAGCTTTTAGAGAAATCTATGTGTTCACTAGGAGTCGAAAATGACTTATGGTACACAATCAATCATTGTTTTTAACCAATTAGTCGTATCCGACTCTTGGTGACTTTATTAGCAAGGGTCTCCATGTGACCTTGTCAAGCACCATTTCATTCAACTGCTGTATGTTCAACTTTGTATCAAATTTGATGCTATCAATCCAGCATATTCTTAGTTTGCCCCTTCCTTTTCCACTAACCATTCCTAGCACCACTGCCACCTCCAATGAATTTGCACGCATAACATGGCCAAAGTAAATCAGACATAGTCTTATGATTTTAGCTTCCAGGGATGTGTCTGCTTTTATACAATTTAATCAATCAATTAATCAAGCTTATTAAGAATGCATGGTTAGTAGTTTTGATTTAGATCAACCTCCCAAGTTGATGCCTACCAAATGTGTTGGACTGTCCATTGGCCACACAGGCTTGGCATTTTGAAAGTTGAAGTCCAAGAAAACTACTTTCAACAAACTAACAAACTCTGAAAAATGAGATTATTAAAGTCTAAGCAAACACAATACTACAGAGAAAGAAAGAAAAGGAAACACCCCCCCACCCGACAAAACCAGTGTGTTTACATAAAGAGTTCTCTGACAAACTAAGGGATGAAAAGGACAAATGGAAAAGATGAGCATCAGGGAGAAAGTGGAACTACTTAATTCCTTCTTTGTAATGTCTTCATGAAAAGGGGGAAAAAATAGCACTGTGGAAGACAAAACAGGAAAGCAGGTCAAAATAGCCCAAAAAAATAGTAAAAGAACACCTCTCCACTTTAGCTGAGTTCAAATCACTAGGACCAAACATTGCAGGATCTAAAAGAGCTGGTAGATGTGATCTCAGAATTACTGAAGAAAATCTTTCAGAGCTCCTGGAGTGTTGGGGAAGTACCAGAGGACTGGAAAAGAGCTGATATGGTTCCATTTTTTTTAAAGGGGGCGGAATGGAACAATCAGTTTGACATCATTACGTGGGAAAATCCTAGAAAAGATAATCAAGCACAGCATTTGTAAGCACTAAGAAATGAACAAAGCCAAGTAAGAGAAGCCAGCATGGGTTCGTTAAAAACAGTGCCAAATAAATCTTATTGCCTTCTTTGATAAAGTGACTAAATTAGTGGATCAAGGAAATGCTGTGGATATACAGTAGTATGCTTAGACTCAGGAAGGCATTTGGCAAAGTAGTTCGTAGCCTATTTCTTGGTAAGATAGAACTTGGGACAGACAGAACCACACAGATTTGCAATTGGCTGATCAGCACATTCAGCCTGTGACCCTCAGTGTAACAATGTCTAAATGGGCAGCACATAAATTTAATAAATAAATAAATAAATAAATAAATGGAGAGAAACATGCGATGGAGTACCTCAGGGTTCCATCTTAGGCCTAGTGCTCAACCTCTTTATTAATGATTTAGATGAACGGGATACAAGAGTAGCTCATTTGGAAGATTCAAAAGTATCTTGACAGAATAGAACAGGGGTGGGCTTCAAAAACCTCAGCAACGAGTTCGTTGCCTGGTTGCTGGGTGGGCGTGGCCATGGTGGGCATGGCCTAGCTGGCCTCCTGCACCATGGTGAGGGGGGCGTTTTCACCTTTCCCGAGGTCCAGAGGTTTTCCTGGAGCCTCTGGGAGCACAAAAATGGCCTCCCCCTGGGCTCCGGATGCTCTAGGGAAGCTGGAAATGACCCGTTTCCAGCCTCCCCGAACTTCTGGGAGGCCTGATTTTCACCCTCCCCGGGGTCCAGAGGCTTTCCTGGAGCCTCTGGGAGTGCGAAAACGGCCTCCCCCTCAGCTCCGGATGCTATAGGGAATCCCGTTCTCCCTCTTCAAGCCTCTGCATGAGCCCTGCACTTACCTGCATCCACAGTGGGCTGCGTGGAGACTCCTGGGAGCAGAGGGAGGGGCGGAGTGGGCGGGGCCAGACAGGAGTGGGATTTGGGGGTTCAGCGATCCCTGCAGAATCTTCGCTAAGGTTATGCCTGAACCTCCAGCAGCCCACCTCTGGAATAGAGCAATGGGCCCTATCCAATAAGATGGAGTTCAGTAGTGAGAAAAGCAAGGTCCTGCACCTAGGCAGGAAAATGGACAAGAAGCAATGTGTGGAAGCTATTAAAGAGAGATTTAAAGGATAAATGACAGCAATTAACCAATGGAACAGCTTGCCTCCTGGAGTTGTGGATACTTCAGCCCTGGAGGTTTTCAAGAAAAGATTAGACATCCATTTGTCCAGGATGGTATAAGGACTCCTCACCGTGGGCAAGCAGTTGAACTAGAAGGCCTTCAAGGTCCCTTCCAGCCTCAAAATTCTATGATCTTGCAAGTCTCAGACTGGGAAAGTTTGTTTACGATAAAGCAAGAAGACAGACATGTTTTCCTGGGTTTGCATATTGGAAGTGAAGACCTGGGGAAAGCTAAAACTATAAATAGTTATGGTAGATAAATAGAACAAGACTTAATGTGATCTTTTGCCCATTACAGCTCCAACAGTGTTGGCAGATGTGAAGGAATGGGAGACAATCATGCAAGAGGAAGTTTTTGGGCCCATCCTGCCAATATTCACTGTGAAAGATAGGGAGGAGGCCATACACTTCATCAATTGCAGAGATCGCCCACTAGCTGTGTATGCCTTTTCCTGTGATTCCAAGGTATATTGTTTAAGCTACAGCATACTGTATCTGGGAGAATCTGGATTATTTCTCATAACCCTATCCATGATGGTCAAAAGAAAGGAGACGTGCAACATTTAAAAAATATGTTTAGTGATAAGCTATAATGGTAGCAGTCTTTCCCCACTGGTAATATAGTTTGGAGGGTCTAGGACAATTTGCTGCGGCCAATTCACTACTGCCATGTCATCATGGCTATCTTGCCGCAGCCAACTCTTTAGAGCCACCTTGCCATGGCCATCTTGCTATGGACAACTTGCGCAGCCAACTTGTCACAGGACAATCCATGTGGGATAACTCAATGTGATTAATGTTATCCGCCATTATTCTACTTTATTTCTATTTTTGTCAATGGAAATGTCAAAGGAACAGTGGCGGGATTAATTGTGTTGAGTTATTCTAGTACATGGATCGCCCCGTGGTGAGTTGTCCCACAGCACGTTGGCTGTGGTGAGTTGCCCCCATGTGAGTTGGCAGTGGTGAGATAGCAGTAGTGAGATGGATGTACTGGGATGACTGCAGAGTTGGCCACAGGGAGTTGTCCCATTCCATAGTTTGGAAAATAGAGGGAAAGCCCAATTCTACTCTTGATTATTTTGCCAATAAACCAGTCTTAAAAATAATTGGCTCATCCACACATTCATAATGCAAAGAAAACTACATTATTGTATTATTTTACAGTTATGTTGTCAAAGCATAGCCTTCCTCACATCACAGTCCACTGCTGAGGAGGTGGCTCTAAGTTGTTCTGGTATGGATAGTAATGTTTTCCCTTCTATTGTACCACAAGAATGTCCTATGTAGACATTCTGGGGCACATGAAACCCTCTGGAGGTTGGCAGTCTTCTGGATTCCAATTGGCCCAGATGTCCCTTTCCTGTGTAACTGGTGACTTCTGTGTCTTGATGTAGATCAAATGTGAGTTTTCTAGATCAATATTCACATTGGCACCCAAAAAACAAGACTTTGTACAGCGTGCATGGCAGCCTCTTCCCTGCACTGTGCTTACTTTCAATAAGGCACTTCTCTTCTTTGAAATTGTATAACGTTTTAAAAAGTTTGATATATAGAATTATTGAGAGGTCACTTTTCTTTCGACCAGAACTTTTGTAAATATGTTATGTGATTCCCAACTCCCAGAAGAAGAGATGTGGCTAATTAAAATACAACTGCGTATAACTACACTGAAAATCCAGTCCCAAGGGCGACAAAATTAAGCAAATAATAAAATGAGAGTTTGAACTCTGACTTCATCCTATTACATGTTCAGGAGAGCAACTGGGGGTTATACAGTGTGAGGGCAGCTATATTACTGGGCTTGTTTTTGAGGTATTGTACAGGTTATAGATTGTGGAAAGACATATTATATGTCCTCCTCCCATCCTCTCCCAGAAGCCTGCTAGGTTTATACATTCTGCCATTCCTTCCAGGATTGCAGCTGTTTGATAATTACTTGTGTCCTTACTATTTTCCAAGGAGTTTCACTCCATCCTTGGTCTGGAAAAGAGAGAGGCTCCCACAACATGTATTGTCCTTTGGGCAAATAAATAGCGGGGGGGGGAGGGGAATGAAATAATTTCTGTAATATGCCATCCTGTCCTTGTAGCATAAAGTTATGTGACTAATTCCTTCTGCCTATTCTTCTTCTTTTGGAGATAAATCAATTTTGCAAGTGATAATCAAACTTTAATTTTCAAAAAGCTAGGATATATAACAATCCAAAAAGGGTCATTTGCATTTTCAATCTCTCAATTATTTTACTCCGATTCATAGAGAATCTTTATTTCTGCTTTCCAACTGCTAATTGACTACACCTACATTAGTCATTTTGTGAGTGTCTGTGGCACATTTTCAACATTCCAAATGTTCGTAGTGGCCCAAAGGTTAAAGACTCTTGTTTGTATTGTGACCCTTATTATTAGAGGTGGGACCTGTTCAAATTCATGTTTGGAAGATTAAGGATGGGACGCCTAATACTCTTCTATTCTTTTTCTTTTTATAGGTTGTGAATGAGGTGCTCGATCATACTGTCAGTGGTGGCTTTTGCGGTAATGATACCTTGTTGCAGGCATCATTGATTACCCTACCATTTGGTGGAATTGGTACGATTAGTTTTCTATGTTATCTTTATTTCTTACCTCCATCCTTACCCTTCCCTCTCAACAGACAAGTTCTCCCTGTTGATGATGTTTTTCATCAGACTGAAGACAAAAAATGTTAAAAGTTAATTTTAAGCCATTTGCAGGTTAAAACAGATTGCTCAATTAGTAAATTCCCCTCTGTACTATAAGCTAGGTGGTTGTCTATATACTACTAAAACTTGATTCATGTAACCTTTAACTGGGCAAAACAATGCACCAACCATAGGACACACTTTTTGAGGTTCCTCAAATGGGTTAACTTACAGAATGCGTCCATATTCTGGAACTCAGGACTCCAGTGAAATTAAAATTTGGCAAATTAAATAAAATCATTTTATGACATACAATTATTATAAAACAGCTTAGGACATAATACAAAACATCATAAAATACTTTTGGTGCTGATGCTTGATTGTGCTATACAGTTTAACATGGGCTATTTTCAAGTCAGATACTTCTCTGAATGTATCCCAGCTTTTTTCACTATAGGCAGTTTATTAGAAACTCTGCCAACTGTTGAAACATTGGGGTATCCCGTAAGGAAGCATCACTGAAAGGATGACCTAAGGGATAATCTATAAATAAAACGAGAGCAGGAAATCTCCTGGTCTACATTATACTGGAAAGCAGGTGTAAGGGGAGGAGGTTCATTATTTTAACTTTGTAAGTGGTGCTAACAAGATCAAAATATAAACAGCTCTGATTTAATAGGGTCACACATTACACTAAACGCAGCTTAACATGCTGTGTAAATCAACATTTGATATGATAACTAAAAATGTGCAATAATTTCAATTTATTGGGGATTAAGGTAGTTGTAGTTCACCAGTCATGAAACAAAGCAAGCCAGGAAGTTATTATATAACCAAGTTTTGCTTGTCTATATGGGATTCTGTTCTTTAGTTTCTTCTTTAAGAGTAGTTGTTCAATATCCATTGAATATAAAACCTTTTGTAGTAAGTATTATGAGGAAAGAGTTTTTTAATGGCAGCTATTATCTAGCTTGAACAAGAATAACTACAAGAGCTGCTCAAGTCGTGTTATCAGCTAAAATATGAGTGTACAAGATTTGATCTGATTTTTTTTTTTAATATTGCAGGATGCAGTGGATTTGGCAAGTACCATGGCAAATTTACTTTCGACACATTTACTCACTTCCGTGGCTGTCTCTTGCGCTACATAGGCCTGGAAGCATTCAACAGAATACGCTACCCACCATACAACGATAATAATTTGAGAATGGCAACTGCCTCTATGGAGGTCAAGCGTAGGGGCATGTGCACTTTGTTGTAAGGCATTAAATCACATCACCTGTGTTCTTAAGGAACATCTACCAACAATTTTGCTGTAGAGTTGAGATTTTTTTCCTTCATCAGCTGGTCCTTGAATTTTGCCTCATCACCTTCAAAGATCCTTGAAAAACACTCTCTGTTCTGACAAACCTTATTTTTGCCATCTTTGCTTCTTACATTTTTTCTTTATCCTACACCACCTTCAGTAAATTCAACATTTAGTAGTGGTTAGAAAACTTAGGGACCCTTCAATTCTCTTTGCACCGTTGTTGGATATACGACATATTTTCAATTCCAGCAAGACTATACAATTAACATTTACATATAAAATTTCACCTTGCCTTTAACACATAAAGTTAATTCAGCTTAAAAAATCTAGAAGCATATATTCTTTGTTAAAAATGGACAAGTACAGTCCATCTTTACAGTGTAGCAATCATTCTGATTTATATAGTTGTCAATAAGGGTAGCAGCATGCATGGTCTTTGTAAAATGATCAACTACTTCCTAGTGGATATTTAAACAATGGATTCATTAAACAACGAAATTCAAAGCTGATCTAATACAGGTTATTACACATACATCTGAAGCTATTATATATTGTGACATAAGTTTCAATTATATTTCTTCATGTTTTCTACATTCTGACATCATGAAAAAATACTGTTGCCTCTCCCACCAGAGGTGTTGCAATTTGGAATATATCACAAAATATGGTTTCTTTCATAGGCACGTGACATTACCAAATATAATGTACATATAGATCTCGACTTACAATTGTTCATTTAACAAGAGTCCAGAATTATGACAACCTCGGAAAGGGCTGGTAAAGTACTTCTGGACATCATAAAATATTGCACTACCATTCCCATGGTCACATGATTGCAATCTAGATGCTTGGCAACCTGTTTGCTCTTATAACCAGTTACGAAGCTCACTGTGATAATGTGATTTGCAGTCTTGTCTGCCAGCTCCATAGAAAGTCAGTGGGGAAGTAGGCAGGGAAGATTGCAAGCTGTTGCTGCTTCTGCCTACCAAAAGGAATCCCTCTTGCCTCTGGGGGCTGGCTGAAAGAGCTGCCCATTGAGGGGAGATGAATTCCTTTGGCAGGATGCAAAAACAGAGCTTAAGATGCTCTGATGAGTTGAGAGCTATGATAACAGTAGTGTACTCAACCAAAAGGGTAACCCAGGTCAGACAAGTCTTAGCAGGACTTAGAGCAAGACCACCAATCCACTTATTATGCTAAGAAATCAGTAAAATAATCCTATACTAGACTGGTTATTGCCCAAGTCTACATGGACTGCTCCACATGTTAGAATTCCTTGGCATCTGTCAACTCTATGGCTGGGCCACCACAGACTAGCTTGTACGATTACTGGCAGAACAAACATAGACAAGACAAAAATACAGTGTTTTGAAAATCACACCATTATGGCCTCCTATTATAAATCAGAACTAACAAAGAGGGGATACTTAAAGCAAATGTTTGAACATTGGAAAATAATTTATCCAGACTCAGATATCACTGAACAAAAATTATCAGATGAAAAGAGATTAATTATCAAACATAAAAGTGGATCAGAACTAGAAGATATTCAGAAAAACTGTGAAAATGGAAGACCTCAAAGCATTTGTAGAATAGTGGAAGAAACTTAGATAACATTTGCAAATATAAACGAAAGAAGTAATAACAGAACCAGAATAGGCCAGGACTGAAACAACCTTTGAAATGGCCCTGAGAAGAAGAATTAAAAGAGAAAATTAAAATTCTGCATATGCAGAATTACTAGTAGAACGAGAAAGATTGCCAGCATTGAAGGTAGTGCCAAAAAAGATCAGACACCTATAATGAAGGATGTGAAGGTACTTGGATTAAAGTAACATTTATCAAACAGTTCAGTCAGCTTGCCTAAAATACAACAGTACCGGTTATAGAAGAACTAGATATCAAAATTAGAAAACAAAAAGCAACATCATATTCAATCCCTGATCAAGTGGATGATCAGACTTGAGACCAAATAGAGAAATTAAGATCAGATTCAAGTAATTTTAAGACAGAAATTGAAGAACGTAAGGCTCAGGGCAAGCTTAATTAAAAAATATTGGATGAGCACAAGAAAAACTGAAGCAGCTTTGGAAATCATAAAGCAAAAAATAAGAGACAACTGGGAATACTGACTGCTATGAGGCACACATAATCTAACTTCAGCAAAGTCAGCTATTTCAATCAAACCAGAGGTGATTCTACTAAAGTATAAATAGCAATAGAAATTATAAAAATGAAAA
The DNA here is from genome assembly GCA_032468155.1 of Oxyrhabdium leporinum. NCBI lineage: Eukaryota > Metazoa > Chordata > Lepidosauria > Squamata > Cyclocoridae > Oxyrhabdium > Oxyrhabdium leporinum. The sequence goes on along the minus strand of JANHFL010006419.1, from coordinate 83,283 downwards.
ACAAAACAAAAAGGAAATATTTGAGTCAAATATCTGAGTAGCTTACCCAATTAGCTGGGTAAGAGCTTAATGAAGTAAATTGTATAAGGAGACATCAGCGACTGGTTAAAAGGAAATAAAAGAAAAAGCAGACATGCAAAATATCAACTTCTGAGTGATAAAATCTTTTGAGAGAGTTGCAAAATGCGAAGAACCAATTTATATATGGTCTGGATTGATTATAAAAAGATGTTTGATTCATTGCCACATAACTATCATCAAATGCTTGGAAACAACTCATGTCAATAAAAACATTTGAATGTTAATGGAAAAAAAAATAAAGCGGTGGAAGGTAGAATTGGGGTTCGGAAATGAAAAATATGGCCTTGGAGAGATATCTTTACAGTGACTCACAAAATGATTATGAGCAATGACATAACACACACAACATTTTTCACTGGAACACTGTAAAAATTATAATGTGCCAGTATAGGTAATCCCTGGGTTACGAGCGTTCCCTTAGCGAACATCTGAAGTTACACAATCAGCATCCCCTAGTGTTTTTACAAACAAGTCCCAAAACTACAAATCTTGCAGCACCACAGCAGTTGTTTGCCCTTACAAACAACTGCAGAGGCTCTGCAACATTTGTCCTGCACTATGCTGGCCAAAACAGAGCTTCAGAGGGGTGGGGGCGGCCCACCACGCCAATGCTCCATTTAGTCCTGTGCAGGCCTCACCCGGCACTTTGCAGGCCAAAACGGAGCTCTGTTTAGTCCTGTGCAGGCCTCACCTGGCACTTTGCAGGCCAAAACAGAGCTGTTTTGGCCTGCAAAGTGTCAAGTGAGGCCTGCGCAGCCAAAATGGAGCTGCAGAGGGGCGGGCGCAGATGGCTGACAGGCTGGACAGGAGACAGCTTGCTAGATCTTTGCACAATAAGTGACACAGTGTAGCAGGTTGGGGGGGAAAGCAATTGGGAGCATGAGGTATTTCAGTGGGTTGGGGAGGCCTTGGGTGAACTTAAGCAGGCAGTCAATTCCATCACTACCCCCCACCCCGTGGCCTTCCCCAACCTGAAATACCTCACGTACACTTAACGAACCGTGCATTCGATTAGCGAGTGTGTGGGCAAAAGGAGGGAGTGATCCCATTCAAGGTAGGAGATTCATTTCCACAAATCCTCGGATTACGAAGGGAATGGGCAGGCTCCATTACAGTCATAACTCGAGGACTACTTGCCATGAAAAATTGCTGAGAACGTAGAATTGAAAAAGGAGTTAAAAGGTTCAACATACGAATGGCGCAACAGAGGAGAACAAACTCAGCAGGACAAGACTCAGCAGTCCCTCTGCCTCTGAAAGACGAAAGTCACTCTTTTGAAGACAGCAAAGTCCACATTCTGGACAACCAAGAGGGCCACTGGTTTGAAAGAGGGTCAAGGAGGCCATCTATGTTAAAATCGAGCAACCCTCTCTCAATATGACAGCACCCATCTCCCGTTTATAACACAGCCCTTTCAGCAGTACCAACAGGGTTCCCCACCCATTTGCACTCTCATCCATGTAACCCTGAGGACAGATAAACCCCCAAGCATCTTCTACCAGAGAGCTAACAAGCAGATGACTGCAAAGAATATAAATGCTTCCATTCCCCACAGTTCAGCCAGAAGCTGAAGCTTCTTGGATGAGAAGGAAAACGTTTTCAAGGAAAAACCAAGTGAGTCCAATTGCTTTTTAAAAAGCACCTTTGGGGCGACCATGACCTGGCTGTTTGAGGATCTCCGTACTAGACACATCACGCTACTTACCCCAAAATGTCGTATGACATACATTTACTTTGGTAGGAACGAAGCGTGCAGGTTTCACCCTATGGCGGAGAAAGCGAGCCAAAGCTACTATTTTAAAGAACTGAAGCAACTTAAAATATTGGGATGGCGGCAAAAAACCCGATCCAGACAATATGATTACGGGGTATCCTGGGAATTATGAAGCCGGTGACAACTACAAATAATAAGTGGATTAAACGGAAATGTTAACTAAATTAAGCAACCTAAGCATTATGAAAGAGATAAGGACTACTGCTAGCACCACCCAACCGATATTCTACGAATCTTCCCGATAAGTTAAATCTACCAATCCATGCAGGATCGTGGATCAATGATACAACGATTCACCCAATCAATGACTTAGTCTCAGTCCCAACTGGCGGCATTTAATCTTATTTCCGCCGCCCCCCCCCCGGCCCCCCAATATTGAGAGGTTCCCAAGCGTTCTATCAAAGCGCGAGGGACGTTCTGCCTCTCGCGGGTCATTTTCAACCAATGCCTTTTCAGCCAAGTGGTGATCGGTCCCAGTTATTCTTGCCGCTTGTCGGCGACACTGAGCAGAACGGTGGTTGATAACACCGTTTTTGCGTTCTTGACGTTTTTTTGTCCTGTTTGGCTTTCCGTGGCGCCCGGAAATTCTTCCGCTGAGAGAAGAGTCGGGGTGGGCGGGAGGGAAAGAAGCGTAGTAGCGTCGGACTCCGGGACCTTCAAGAGTGCCCTGAGGACGTAGCGACGCGCATGCGTTACTTAGGCCGGCCATAGCGCAAGCTCCTGGCGAGGTTTTCAGACGAAAGTGGTAACCGCGAAGCGATTTGCGCAGGCGCGCCATTGTTTGTCTGACATTCGATGGAGTTAAGTCTTGCGAAGTGTTAGAAGGGACGCTTCTTTTCCTGCGGAGTCTTGTGGCTTTGAAGCTCTCCGCGCTTCCTGCTTGGTTCTCTGAATGTAAGCAGCGCCCTGCACAAAACACGGTCCGCGTTTGCAGCGTGGTTGGGTTGCCCCGGGCCTGTGACTGGGGATTCCGAGTAGCTTCTGGTGTGATTGATATCCATGTTTTCAGCTCTTTGTATTTTCAAAAATGGGATCAGCCTGTCCAGTTTCAGTATGTTTGGTGCCCGTTCCCTCACCCCAGCAGCTTAGAAAACCACAATCAATAAAAATCTTACTTGTTCAGGAGCATTTGACAAGCTGTCCCAGACACACTTTCACAGAGAAAAACCTCAAGATTTAAATCTAAGGACCGCGTTATTCGTGGATAAATGGTCACGGGCTATAGTCGAGTAATGCCCTGCCTTGTGAAGTTGAAATATTGTCCCACAAGGCTCAAGTTATTTTTAGTTGAATCGTATTTAGGTTTCCATCCTTTCTCCCACCCCCCACTCCCGTGTATTTGTTCAGCATCTACCTCATCTGAACCAGCAAGCGTGTTCGTTATTTAGGGCATTTTATGATATTAATGGATTTCTATAATAACCAGTGGACATGGTTGCTTTAAGTTTTTTAAAACTTTTTTTCTTGCTACTTTTGTAGAGGAGTCCTAGGCTCGAGTTGAAAATGCATGTCCTCTGGATGGTGCGACAGGTTTCCCAGGCAGGTAAGTAGTGTTGCAGTTTCTTCAGGATGAAAACTTCAGAAAATGACATTTATTCTGAACATGCTTTGTAGTTTGCAGTAAGAAGAAGCTACACACAGCTTAGTTAATTGCATTTGTATCTCTTATTTTTGCTAAAAGCTAACTGGGAATTATAGTGACATTCTCTTGCGAGATGAATTGGGAGAACGATTCTGACTGGCCCAAAGTCATTAGGTAAAGGCCATGGTCAAGTAGATACTTGATCCTGGATCCTCTAATCCAACTACAGGGGTTTTTTTTACCTAGAAACTCACAAAACCTTATTCATACTTATTAATATAATTGACTGCATTTTCCAGTTAATTGGATCTCTGAAACAGAGACCAATCACTCAGTAAACTGCAGTCTTGATTATTACTTTCCCAACACTATGATAGATAGTAGCAAAGATAGTAGAATTCCATCACATACAAAGGTGGGAATTTTCTAGTTATTTCAGGGTTGGTGAATCTTTCAATTATATCACACCTTGGGGATGGAGTTTCCTATATGTTTCTTAGCTTGAATAGTGGAAACCATGCCACCATTTGGAGACAGGATACTTCATGAGGAAAGTTATTAAAGTACCTGGATTTGAGTCAGCAGTAGCAATGTCATCCAGTAGGATAAACTTATTTCCCTTGAATTTTTCCCCTAAATAATGATTAATCAGGATCTAACAAGTTATAAATATTCAGGTACTATTGCTGACTAACTTTATATCATCCTTGTGGAATTAAATAGAAGTCTTCAAATAGGTGATAACGATAGATTGTTGTTAGATTTTGAACAGTTTCTTTGAAGTTTATCTCTTGAAATAACACATTAGATGACTTTACTGATATTTAAGTTAAATGCAGTTACAGAAAAGTGCACAGTGAAAGTGCTGTGTAATTGTGTATGTTTACATATATTGTGGAAATCATTGGTTGATGAAGTGAGAATTTAGTTCATATTGTTTTCCAGCATCGACCTTAGAATATTTTCTTTGCCAAATGCTTTTGCTAATTTTATGACATTCATTTTGTCAAGGTAGAGCTTATAGCAGAAGTTTCACAAAACTTAATTTTGTACTTTGATTTTAAAATGCATTTGTAAATAGCTATGCCCTGTATTTACAGGAAGAGTATAAAGGGGACATAATAAGGATGCTGAGGTCAAGTATAGGCATGACATGTGCCAGACTATGACTGGATTCTTGCATTGTGCTAAGCTGTAATAAGGTTTCTTTGATTTTGATGTAACTTGTGAGTTGCAAACCATTGTTTATAATCTATTGTAGTGTGTAAAGCTGACCAGTTGTGGCTTGATCTGTAAATCACCCTGATTTAATTGGTGCTTAGTATGGTATTATTAGTCATTGGCCATTTATCCCAGTGCCTAATAAGTTGTCTGTAAATACAGACATTAAATATTCTTCTCTTCAAAGAGTCTAGTGGTCTAATTATATTATGCTTGTTTGCAAATGATCTAGGTTATAATACAGGTAGTCCTCAACTTAGGACCACAATTGAGCCCAGAATTGCCATTGCCATTGTGACTTCGAAAGGTTACTAAACAAATATTTGTAAGTTGAGGGCTACCTGTATTAGCTGCAATTTGGATTGACGAGCGGGATGAAGAGCTCTTCAGTTTCTCCTGGAAATAGAGGGGACATTCTTCCTCTGGCAGCCCAATTAGTTCTTTGCTTGGTCTAGCCCAGGGCTGTCAAACTCGTGGCCTGCGGGCCGGATGCGTCATGCGCTGGCCACACCCATGCCCAGTTTAGCAAAGGGGAAAAAAGTCCCGATACGTCATGTGACGCCATCATGAGGACGCGAGTTTGACACCCCTGGTCTAGCCAGTTTACTCAATAGCATTTCTTCTGCTATTTGTTGTTTTTGTTACTTTTAGTTGCCAGACAATTGCTTATCTATATGGATGCTCTAGAACAGGGGTGTCAAGTTCAAGGCCCGCAGGCTGGTGCTTAGATCTGGTCCGTGGGACCACCCTGGAAACAGCAAAGGACCAACCTGCGGTGTGGGTCCCCCCCAAGTTCTGTTTTCACTGGCAGAGAGCTGGAGGCCATCGCGACTGAGAACAAACATCAAGCTGGCCACGCCCCCTGCCCCCCCCAAGTCAAACATAACCCTGATGCGGCCCTCAATGAAATTGAGTTTGACACCCTGCTCTAGAAAGAGTTTGTTCAAAATTTTATAAAACAAATAACAATACCTGGGTTGGAAAATTCCTGCTTTGGGGCTTTTGGGATGAGTATTTCTATTTTTGCTTCAAAATAACATTGCTGTTACTCTTCAGGGATTCCGATGTGCATGAATATTACCCGACATCTCAGCAGCACAACCTCCAGAGCTTCTTATAGTAAGTGCATCATCTGTTCCACAAAACTTTAAGTTTAGGGGTCACTGTAGGAAAGTAGCAATTACTGACACAAGATAATTGAAAACATTTGGAAGTCATATTCTACAGAGGATATAAATGTTACTACATTCCTCTTGGGGAACATAGAATTTAAATTGGACAGTCTTTCTCAGTGAGATGTAATGCCCAGAAAATCTGTGCTAGTGCAACTTGTGAAGTCATCATTGCTAACATAATTCATGGATTCTGCTGGGAATAGGACAGGCAAGGAAACGGTTACCAGTGTTATTGGGCATGGACAACGTTGGTTTGCAAGTTTTTCTTTTCCCAAGAACATTGAGACCTATCCTCCTTTTTGTGCAGTTTTCATAGTAAATCTATTTATTAGTGTGGTCATCTTTCTGTAATGATTTATTTTATATGTATGTAATGTATAAATTTCATTAAAGAAGTTTTTTTCTTATTGTTTAAAAACAATACACATTTTAAGTTAAAGATAAGGGAGGAAGTTAATATAAAATGAAAAAGAAACAATTAGGCAGAAAAAAAGGAAGAAGGGAAAAATAAGAAACAAGTGGCTTCTGGTCTTCTTAATAGCAATTATATGTACATTTATATTTTACCCTCTCTGACATAACATCAGAGGCTGCTTTTTCTTCTATAATCTACCTTTTCTACTCATCAAATCCATAAATCATCACTTCATTTTTTTCCCTTTTTCAGCAAAAACCCTATAAAGGGTTTCCAGCTGCTATTAAATATAGTAGTTGATCTTTTTCTAAACAAGTTAATTTTGTCATCTGTGCTAGATCTGTCATCTTCACCAACCATTCCTCTGTGGAGGTATTTTGGCATCTTTCCATTTTTGTACATACAGTTATCTTTCAGCAGTGATCATACAATATGTCACAGAAGTGAGTACACTCCCTCACATCTTGTAAATATATCTTCATGTGACAACACTGAAGAAATGACACTTGGCTGCAATGTAAAGTAGTGAATATACAGCTTGTATAACAGTGTAAATGTGCTGTCCCCTCAAAATAAAGCAACACACAGCCATTAATGTCTAAACTGCTGGCAACAAAAGTGAGTACACCCCTAAGTGATAATGTCCAAATGGGGCTCAAAGTGTCAATACTTTGTGTGGCCACCATTATTTTCCAGCACTGCCTTAACTCTCTTGGGCATAGAGTTCACCAGAGCTTCACAGCTTGCCACTGGAGTCCTCTTCCACTCCTCCATCATAACGTCACGGATCTGGTGGATGTTAGAGACCTTGCTCACCTCTACCTTCCGTTTCAGGATGCGCCACAGATGCTCAATAGGATTTAGGTCTGGAGACATGCTTGGCCAGTCCATCACCTTTACCTCAGCTTCTTTAGCAAGGCAGCGGTCATTTTGGAGGTGTGTTTGGGGTCATTATCATGTTGGAATACTGCCCTGTGGCCCAGTCTCCAAAGGGAGGGGATCATGTTCTGCTTCAATATGTCACAGTACATGTTGACATTCATGGTTCCCTCAATGGACTCTAGCTCCCCAGTGCCTGCAGCGCGCATGCAGCCCCAGACTATGACATTCCCACCTCCATGCTTGACTGTAGGCAAGACACATTTGTCTTTGTACTCAGTTTACAGAGTCAGCATATACCCCCAACAATCTGGGTCCTCCTTTTACCGACCTTGGAAGGATGATCCTAGCGCGTGCAGCCAGACTCAGCATATCTGAGTCCAAACAGTGGTTTGAACATGGAGCTGCTGACAGACTGCTATACTGAGCATGCCAATGTAATGCTTTCAGTGGAGTGTTACGGTATTATACAAAAGGAGCTGATGGTTGTGTTGTGTTGCAAATAGTTTATAGATGTGTTACCTATGGTGTCTGCCTTTGAGGGTGGGGGCAAGGAGGGTCAGAATGACACAAACAGCATTGTGAAGTTATGGTGCAAGCCCTTCTCCCTTTCTGTATGCATTGTGACATTGTACACATACTGTAGTTGAAAGAGGAGAGTTTGTGGTTTATTGTTGCAATGGTGCTTTCTTCAGAAAGGGTGAGACATGCAGATGCCACTGTGTGTTAGGATTGCAACTTCCTAATTTCCTACTAGTTGGTCCAACAAGATTGTAGGCCACCAATTTGGCAAAGGGAGCTCTATTAAGGTTGTCATTCAGCATTATATGTGTTTCACTGAATATTTCTGACTCAAGTCCGTGACTATCATTAAATGGTTTACTATTAAAAAATGCCATGGAGGGAGGGGCTGGTTGAAAAATTTAAATCTGAGTCTCTTCCCTGAAAGATAAAATAGAGAGAGAAAAATAGCAGTGTGAATATTTTATTATTAGTATTGAGAAGCCAACACCAGTTTATTAATGATGGTACTGACAGAATCGAACAAATTCTAGTTCCTTTATATTATTCCTCCTGCTCTGTTCAGCTGAAGGGGAAGAAAGAATTATGTTACCTTGTTTCTCAAAATATTCTATAAATTGACAATAAATTTTGCCTAAGGTTAAAGATCTGGGGATTGATTTAAGACTTCAGTTCATCATGGGGATTGTTTATTGCCACAATCTACAGCAGGGCAGAAAAAAAAAGACGAATGGAAGCTGCATTGACTGTTTCAAGGAGTCCTGGTAAGGAAGTCTTTCAGCACTGCTACATCCTATGCAATTTCTTAATGATGAAGATGATGCTTGAGCTGAAGACAGTTGCTGCATGCATTCAACACAATATAAATCAATCTCCATTTAATTACATACTTAAGATGTGATACTCAGTTATTATCTTTTTGTAACCTGGTGACCTTTCTGGAATTCTTTTATTTTTTCCTTTCTTTTAAACAATAACCCCTTTCAGCTGTTATTACATTTGCAGCTGTGCTGGACTGAGACTTCGGAATGTTTTGCATTCCAAAGGCCACCCAATGGAAAATTAGCTTAGCATCCCTACAGTTATCAGGATGTCTAGGGTGTGATTATTGGGCCCATAGCAGCAAGGTCCCCAAACACAAAGCCACAGAGAGGTTTCCCCCACTTAAGAAATATTTATGAGATGGCCCTTCTTCCCTTGCTCCTCTTCATTTTTCTCCATGGAGGTATTCTGGACAAACAAAAATGCCAGAAATAGCTGCAGACACCTACACAAGCTTAAGAGTTTAAACAAAATCTGCATTTTATTTCTGAGTGGTATGCAGAGCTGCATTCCAAAAATCAGTTAGGACAAGGGAGTAGATCTGAGCAAGAGCAATGCCTTCAATTTGATTTATTTTGCCTTTAAATCAAATCAAATCAATTAATTGCATGAAAGGCAATTAATCGCCATCTATTTAATTGTTCTACCCATGCCACTATGGTAGAAATGTTTGGAGGAATTCTGTGGGCCACATCTAAAGGTCACAAGGATACGTGCCTAGTGCCAGATTTTAAGCATAAAGAGAAGGACAGAATGGCAGGGGAAAGGGGGGAAAAGATTGTGGAGGAGAGAAAAAAATAAATAAAGAGTGGTCTTGGAAAAGTAGCATAATGTTCAGAACTGGTGAACTGGAGAACATCAGGATGGGTTTATTTCTTCCCAGTTCCAAATTAATTAAGCACACTTTAAACAACTGAATATTCCTCGTCTAATCATTTGCAGAGACGAATAAATATCTGCCCTAGATGCCTACCATTTCTAAAACTAAATATATCCAATTATGCTAAAATTGAATTGTGATGAAAAAAAAAGTTGGCCAACCATACATGCAGCGGTCTCCACTGTAATTATGGATCTTGTTGTTGAGCTGCAATTACAAAGTAACCCAGAATAATGTTTTTCAACTTTAGCTGCTTTAAGATACATGGACTTCAACTCTCAAAAGCATACTGATGGGGAATTCCGGGAGTTAAAAATCTACAAATGTTAAAGTTGCTATGGTGCAGAAACATTGCCCTAAAGGAAGTACATTACAGGTAGTCCTCGACTTACAACAGTTTACTTAATGACTGTTCGAAGTTACAATGGCACTGAAAAAAGTGACTGATGACCATTTTTCACACTTACGACCATTTCAACATCCCCATAGTCATGGGGATGCATAGTCAGATCAAAATTCAAATGCTTGACAACTGATTCATATTTATGATGTTTGCAGTGTCCCAGGGTCATGGGATCACCTTTTGTGACCTCCTGGCAAGTAAAGTCAATGGGGAAGCCAGATTCACTTAACAACCGTGTTACTAACTTAACAAATGTAATGATTCACTTAACAATTGCAGCAGGAAAGGTTGTAAAATGGGACAAAAGTCACTTAACAAATGTCCCACTTAGCAACAGAAATTTTGGGCTCAATTGTGGCCATAAGTCAAGGACCACCTGTATTAAGATCCTTTCCAGTCAAGGTGCAGAATTGCACATGAGATGGAGATTGCTTTAGTTATTTTTGTAGATAACCTGTGTTGAGACTTGGATGGGTGTCCATCCTGATTCTTTTAGACTTTCTGACAGCCTTATATTTTATAAGCCATGGTATTCTTCTGGCCTGTTTGTGTGTATTAGGGTAACGAGGCTTAGCTTGGTATTAGTTTTGCTCCATGTCCAATGTGCACCACCATCAGAGATTAGCCAAGAGAATCTACTTGAGGAGAGCTGCAGGGTTTTGCCCTTTCTGTCTTGTTTCTTAGTGTCTATATAAATCTACAGGAACAGGTCAGTTTAGGCATGGTATTTTTGGTACGCTGATGATACCCAATCGCATATCACATGCAGTAAGAAATAATTGCCTCCAAAGAGTTTGTAAACTGGAGACCAGCGTACATTGCATTGAAACACATATTGGTTTATTGACCATGCTAAAGGCAAAGACAGAACCAAGGAATTACAGCCTCTCTTTATAGACTTATGCAAATTAGAATACGTCTATGATTAGATATTGCAGCCAGTTGTTTCACTGAGTAAACCTATCATGTGCTTAGGAGGGTCAGTGAAACTATTAGAATATAAGTGTGAGGTAATAGGTCAGGGGCAGAACTGCAAAGACAATCTGACAAAGACACAGTATTCCATGAAACATAGTTTGTTTCTAGGGCCTAACTTCCTTTTGTTTTCCTAGCACTCTGCAGCCTCCCAGTATTCCCCCCCCCCCCTAGCTTATTAGCATTCCTTGGCCTTCTAAATGTTTTATGGCTAAACCAACAGTGCAGTTTTCCCAGGAAAGTGTTTTTGTAATGAGATACCTGTCCAACTTGACACCACATAACTAAGCCAGTTCTTTGTTTTCCCTGGGAAGTTGATGCTGAGTTAGAGGCTTTTAACTTGCTGCCCCGCCCCCAATACACTACTTAGTTGTATATTTTGATCCAATGGCTGTGCGAGGAAGTACTAGAATGGGGTGAAACAAACTGAAATTGAACTCAAACAAGACTAAGTTGCTGATTGTTCTTCTCTGCACTACATCTATGTCACCTCATCCCTGATGGATGGGCACTGCCTCTAAAAAAACAGATCAGCAACTTGGGCAATCCTCCTGGATGCATTGCTACTGTTAGGTAGGCAGGTGACTACTATAGCTAGGGAGCTGTTTGTTCAATTTCAATTGGTCTGCCAGATGTGGCTTAATCTAAAGCATCTAATTGTACCATTGGAAGTAAGCCTATCACATACTGCATGGAGAGAAGAGATTGGGTAAGGTTCACGCCTGTATGTACTCGCCCAGCTTGTACTGTATTAAGTATGTATTTAATTCAATTTCATTTATTTATAGTTTTGAATCTTATTTTTCTCACAGAGTATTCCAGCAGAAATTATCAAGTATATACAACCTCAAGTCAATTAAATAACTGCATGAGTGTTTACATTAAATAAATCGGTTGTTTATATTGCATATTGAATCTTCCACCTTTATCAATTATTTCTGAGAAATGAACATCCATATAAATGATGAAAATAAATACAGATAAATCTTCAGGTGCCCATTCAACCTTCCAGGTTGAACATTAAACCGAGCACTACTTAAAATATTGAAGAAGTATAGTCCTTTATCATCTTGCATAGATTGTCTTCCAAATGTTGTTCTTCAGTGAAAGATTACAGTACAACACACAGCTGAAACTATTTTGGGGAATATCCATATTGCTATACTAAAACATGACATGTTCAAGGTATAGCAAAGGATAGCAAGGACACAATGTCATCCCAAAGATTTGGAGTAAGGATTGGGAAGATGTCCATTAATATCTATTAGAATTTGTTTCACTGTTTAGAATGGAACCAAAAGTCAAAAAGACAAGAGCAGAGAATGACATTTAGGAAGAGATATTCTCCCCAAGCATGCAGGAGAAATTCAACAATTTCATCCAATTATTTTTCAATTCTTCTTTCATTAACATCTAATAGGCATTCATTTTAAAACTTATCTTTGCATGGTTCACTAAAGAAGATCTGTCCTCAAGTTTTACATACTAAAAAGCTGAATTACCAGTCCTATTAAAATTATGGAAATTGGCTTTCAAATTATACATAAAGGATCCTATCTTTAAAGGCTTTTCTATGTCTTTTGAATTCTCCTGATAAAACTAGGACTTCATTTCGAGAATTAAAATGAGCAGCAGCATATGAGAAACCTGCTGCCTTTTGCTGTGGGCAAATTCTTCAGTATGAAATGATAGTATTTATACAGCAGATAGAAATAATAACAACATAAAGCCGTTGCGTAAAACCTCCACTCTGCCCCACTGCAAAAGACATTGCAGCATTGGTCACAAGTTATCCCACCATTTTATAAACACATTCTCATTGCCTCTTCCTGGTGCTTCCACTCCCACACACAGGTTTTTTTTAAATTCAATTGCCCTATTTCATTGGTAGAATATTCAACCTTCTGATTGGCTTACAAAGTCACAGGATTGTTTCAAGTTCTCTCTGTTTTGAGCAGTGAGAATGATATGACCAAAGCATTTATGAAAAGGCTAGGATAACTGAGGATGTGCCTTATACTTTTTGAGAAACAAAAAAATTGTCATAGACTGTGATGTTCTGTGTACAGCTGTTCCTTATCCCCATTACCTGTAACACTTTTTTTTTTCCAATAAATTTTTTATTTTATTTTAATACAAGTCTTCCATTACACGGTGTATCGTCTGGGTACAAATATTTGCAAAGATAATTAAAATGCAATTCTATTCTTATATTAATATTTGCTGATTATATAATATGTCATTCATTTTATCAATGCTCACACATTCTAGTATTTTTCTAATCACACTTTCTTCTCTAGCGATCATTTCAATTTTCCAATTCTGTGTAAATACAATTCTAACTGTAATTAGTACATACAAATTAGATAAGCATTTTCTTAAGCTTAATATTCAATAAATAACTATACAATGATTTTATCAATCTTTCTTCCACTCCTGTTGGTAATTTATCTGGTTCTATCAAGTCTTTATAAAAACCATATACTTTCACATCTTTTTCTTATCTAGGTTGTATTTGCGCATATGAATACCAAATCCTACCAATCTCCTGTTCACTCAATTCCTGTCTAGATCTGAACTCGCCTC
>JANHFL010006419.1:51051-62451 GCA_032468155.1 Oxyrhabdium leporinum | reverse complement strand
TAGATGTTGAACAGGAGAGGAGACAAGACCGACCCCTGTGGGACCCCACATGTCAGGGGCCTTGGGGTCGATCTCTCTCCCCCCGTCAACACCATCTGGGTGAGTTTCCAAAATAAGAGGTGGCTCAAACTAGAGGGCAGTTAACTAAGATTTGGATGGCATGCCTACTTGGTATGATAAGGTTAAAATGAATATTGACTTTGGAAATCATTTTGTTAAACGTGATTTAGGACCTGTCAAATTTTTCAACCTTCAATTTCCAAACATTAGGGGTGCTCCAAAGTTGTGACATGCCTTGGGGATTGTAAATATATTTTGGTTACTTTAATATAATATAGATGTGTTGGTAAGTAACTGCATAAGTATCATAAGTTTTTAACATTGTTTGTTTCATGCCATACCAAGGGTCTGGAATAAATACAAAACAAGATTCTCAATGAAGCTACCACTTTCGGTGTTACAAAGTGGACAAAAATATACATTGTAATTTTTTAATGATAAATATTTATCTTCCTAATTATTCAATCTTATTTTTAATAATTAATATCAAAGATATAATATCATAACTTTTTAACATTGTTTGTTTCATGCCATACCAAGGGTATGGAATAAATACAAAACAAGATTCTCAACGAAGCTACCACTTTGGGTGTTACCTCAGACAGAAAAGAAAAGATGGTGAGGCCAGACTGTTGGACTTATGGTCAAATAATGTTCTTTAACAAAGGTGAATCTACTCCTAAGTCTGAGGAAGAGATAGAGTCAGAAGGCTGTATCTGTATCTGTCATTTACATACTTAAAATTGAAAGATTTAAACTAGACAAAAAGTGTTATAGGTTTGGTTCTGCAAAAAATGAATTTGAAATTGTGTGATAAGGATGAATATGTTATTGCAAAGGTTTATAAATTGCTATTGAAATTGAATTTGGAGAAATAATAGTGAAGCAAATAATTTGCGGTACAATGTAATGCTTGAACAACAAATATACATTGAGCTATTACTTAAAAGAAAAAATATATAAAATGATGTAGCAATGGTATTTAACAACTGACAAATTGTCAAAGCTGTATAAAGGTGCTTCAAATATATGTTTGAAATGTAAATATGGAAAAGGAACTTTTTATCATCTTTGTTGGACTTGTGACAGATCAAAGAAATACTGGGACCAGATTCATGTTTTAATACAGAAAATTCTCAAAAATAATATAAAAAGACTTTTCTGTTAGGCTTAATGGACAAAGGACTTGACAAAAAATCCAGAACTTTGTTGTTATGCATGTTGATAGCAGCAAGAATGTTTTATGTGAAAAAATAGAAAGATACACTAATTGCTACAGTGGAAGAATGGCTGGAAAAACTAATGGAATTAGCAGAGATGGCCAAATTCACTGCTTTAATCAAAGAAAAGAACACATCTAACTTTGTTTCTGCTTAGAAACTTCTGGATTTTGTGCTTGAAACAGAACCCCCCCCCAAAAAAAATAATTTGGAATTTACTGATTAAACAAGATTGTTGTTATATAAATGGCTAGTTCAGATTATGTATGTACTAGCTATTTCTATAACAATAAACTTGCATATTATGTATGCAAAAGTAAAAGAGGCCATACTGTTATTATTTTTATTCTACTGTGCTGAAGAATCAGAAGTTAACACTTTTTTTTCCTTTATCCTACATTCCAGTTGCCCCTTTTTCCCCTTCCCCATTTTACCATTATTTTCATTTGTATTTTATACTTTGATAAGTTTAATAAAATTATATTTTAATTATATTTTCTTTTTAAAATTATATTTAAAAAGAATGAATAAATTCCCCACAGTTCCTTTGCATTTAGAAAGGTTATTCTCCTTGAACATTTATCTTACATTGGTTAGACCAAGAAAAATGGAAATAAGCCATTATTTCTAGATGTGTTTGTTTGTGACCAGGTGTGCTTATGAGTGATCCCTTTTGCACCATTTCAAAGCTTTATGAGTTGTCCTTGAAGTACTACCATAATTGGGATTGGAACTTCTGTTGCTAAGCAAGGGGGTTGTTAAGTGAATTGTATCTGATTTTATGACCTTTTCCCCTGGTTGTTAAGTGAATCACACAGATATTAAACAAATTCCCATTGACAGTGGTAGTCAGAAGTACCATGGAAAGGTCACAAATGGTGATCAGGTGACCCAAGGATGCTGCAACCATCATATATACATTCTGGTTGCCACGTGCCCAAATTTTGATTAGATGCTGTGAGGATGCTGCAACAATTTGGGTGAGGGCAAGGACCAGTCATAAGTCATTTTTTCAGCACTGTCATAACTTTGGACAGTTGCTAAATGAATGGCTGTAAGTTGGAGACTGCTTGTAATGGGGAGGGGAAAGAGAAAGGGATATAAAGGTCATCCTGTTTCCAAATACATGACCAGCACAGAACCAAGATATGCTAGGATATCACTTTCCAAAAATTGCCAGCCAGGGTGATCAATCAATAAATGCCAGTCCCAATATATTCAAAGGCTACCAAATTGGGCAAGGCTACTGTAAGGTGTGTACCCACAGATACACACGCATCTCCCGCGCATCTCATTGTGGTCTGGAAAAGCAACCTGCCTCTGTTAGGCTCTTCAGAGGTTCTGAACTGCTTCAAATTCATCACTTACAATGGCTTTGCCCATAGTATTAACTGAGCTCTATTTATGGATTCCTTACAGTTGCTTTTTTTTTTGTTGTGGGCTGAACAAACCAACCAACCAGCAATCCTGTGGCATTGCTGCATTGTTCATACTCCGTGTGGCATAATCTGTGTGGGGTTCACACCACTAGATGTCAACCTCTGCCCCACTTTCCCATTGTGCCTCTAGAAACATATTTAAAAGATGCCTTTGAGCTTCTGTTGCTACACTTTCCAGTGAGGGAATGGATTTTATGTTTGTTTGTTTGTTTCCTTCAGCAGAAACATTTCACATTGTTAAGTGGCTTTAATTAAGATTGCTAATGCCACTTTGGTGAAGTTGGTGCAGATTTCCTCTTCTTTGCTTTTTCTGCAGGTTTCTATTCTATATGGGCTGAGGTGAGCCCTCTTTTGTTTGGCAACAAGGGAGCCAAGGAAGAGACAGTAGTTCAGAACATTTCCTTGTTGCTAAGGAGTATAAAGCCCTGAGTTCTTTCTGCTAGGTGTACACTGGAAACAAAGCCTTTTAGGATTCTTAAAAAAAAAGGATTTGACATAATTCAAGTTTCGGTGGAATCAGGAAAATACACTTTTGAGGAATGAAAAAGCAGAACTGGGTCAATAGTACAAATTGATAATATCCATTTATGTTTCACAGGAAATGCTTCAACATAGAGATTTCACGAGCATCAGTTTTGATCATAGAAGGTGCATTCAAATTCTTACAGCCTAATGTCAATATTATTTTTTTTCTCATGCTTTTCCCCAAAGAAACTGCAGAAATATTGCTTAAATGCTGTAACATTATTGCAGATCTTCATTTAAGTAAAAAAAGAGAGATGTTTCTCCTTGTGCTACATTATAAAAATGGATTGCAAGATATATATAAAAAATATATGGGCATGATAGAAGGAAGGATGATTTGCAAAGATAGATATAGAGATATATATAGTGATTGTTACTGAAGTCAACTACATGTAGCTATGTTTAATTTTCTATTCTTACTTTGCAGTTTATTATTGCTTACTCTCTTTCTGAATTTGTATAATGTTGTTTGCCGAGAAAGGGTAATAGTATGATGGTTATGCATGTATAATGGCACTACCCTAAAATGGCTACTATAGAGGTGCCCATTCACTGGAATATTTAAATGAATAACTTCTTCCATATTAATTATTTATATTTAGGGGCACGATACCTGTGCTGTAAACATCATTAGAAGAAGGCAGAGAGTCAGAGATAAGGGTGAGCCAGAGTTTTGTATCTCAGATACTGCCATTTCCGACTATAAGGCTGTTGAAAAACTCCTGGTGTTAAGGCAACTTGCAGAAATGAATGCTAAAATACTTACTGTATGTTTTATAGACACTAACCAACAGAGTTATACACAGGGGTCTATTCATTAGAAAATAGCCAGCTAAAATTAATTGAAGGCCAGCTAAAACAGGAAATGGTCAACATTTAGTATTCCTACGCAAAAACAGAAATGTCTCATGAAGAATTTGGAATAAAAAGCACAAGGAAAGTCATACACCAATTCCCTTGAAATATTCCAAATCAGCAGCCAATGTTGCTGAATCAACAAATTAAGTCAATGTATTCCTGGGTTTTTAGAAAGCAGAAAGGAGGGAAGAGGCAAAGGCTGTAATTCAGCAATCTAGCAAAAATTCTAACAGAAGCCTATGTGCCTTGTATACATAACTATACACTAGTAGTTGTTATCATGCTGCTGTAGGGTAGAAAGGATTTATTGGCAAAACATTGCAGTTAACAAACTATTTAGTTTGCAGCCCAAGAAAAGTAATTCTAGCAGTCTACTCCAATATAAATAATGCCAACAACAATATATAGCCACAGAGCTGCAATATACTGTATGTGGATGTGTGAATAAACCATGAAATTTACACACACACACACACACACTACTGGATTAACATGTATTTATTTATTACATTAACATTTATTTATTAATATACTATTCATGTAGCCAATGGCCTCAAAACAATTTATTTATCTACCATCTATCTATTTGTCTGCTATCTAAATCATAAATAACTCTGGCAGCTTTAAATTTAAATTTAAGGACTTATGCAGGAAAAAAGAATAAAAACCCAGATAAAGTAGCAATAAAAACATTTTTAAAAGGCAATCTAGTAGTGAAAGCAAGAGAACAAGCACATGAATGTCTACAGGAAGAAATATGTTTCAGATTTGCCTCTAGGTCTGTTGTGTACAGTCTAGTGGGACCTGTGGAAGGATTTTCAATAAATTGGATGAAACCCTATAGAGAAGAACCTGTCCCTGATAATCACCTAATGGCTCCTAGATGAGAGACTTCAAATGAATTCAGCCATTGGGCAGAGGTGGATAAGGGAAAAAAGAACAGTCCAAAAGCAGCTGACATAACTGGCTACTGTAGTACTTGTCCAAAATAGTGGGGACTGACTAACGTTGTGGGTACCAAAATTGTTGGTTGTTGTTTTTTAGGAGAAGCAAGCAAAATTTTTGAAACAGACTGGAGGTGCTTTGCCATTTTTCAAACATCTTATTTCACTATATCGTTACATTTATTGATGATAGGAAAAAGCTTATAGTAGCCTGATTTGACAATGCCCACAAACTATTGAGCTTCCAGCTTAGTCAACCACTCTTATCAATGGCTTTGCCAGTACACAATTCAACTAACTGGATCAAAAGGCACTTGCAAGATTCAAAGTGGATCCTCCTGGACTTTGTCCAAGAATTGGCAAAATATTTCCTATTCTTTTCTAAAATCTGGCCAGACTTTGGATATATTACCTTGAATTCTGAAAAATCTCATGTAAGAATGCTGAGATGTCATGAAATTTTAAAATCCCAATTTAAGACCATTAAGACACATCTTTTTGTAAAGGAATGGGAGGAGGATGTGTCTTATGAGTATGAATACACATGGAAACCTATGTCCACCCAAACCAATGTTAGCAACAATAGATAAGCACTAATATTTGATTTTAAATGAAGGTGTTGAGATCTTCCCAAGTTTTGGAACAGAGACAGTGACTTATCAAATAGAGGTATCAGAATGTTTTTTTTTTTTAATGGGGAGATAGAGTCTATGGTTCATTCAGCATTCCTGATTTTTTTTCTTCAACCAGGTTTTTCTTTTCTAAGAAATCACCTTATGCAAATAGAAGGCAACTTGCCTGTTACACAATCTTTCATACTATGTTCTACAATACAATCAAGAGTGGCAATAAGAAACTTCCAGAATTGAAGTCTTTAGAAAAGCACGTACAATTGTAATATTTAGCCTGAAGATGGCAAGACACTAACATAAGTTATTTTTATGCTTTAAAAAAAAAGTGTTTCTCCAAATTTGGCTTAAAATGATTGCTTTTTTTACCCAGGCATTATGATTGTTTTGAAGCCAATGTTCTACTATTGGCTCTACTAACTGAAGGATAGTTTTAAACACTCATAGATTGGTGGCATTCTGCCAGGAAGGACTGAAGAGTCAGTCTGGCAAGGCTCAAAGGGTTTTGTGTGGAGTCACTACTTATCCATAACCGCTGGGCATTGAAAGGAAGCTCTTAGAAATGCTGAACTCAAAGAAACACCTTTTGCCTACCATTTCTATGGTACAAAATATTCTGGATTTGAATATATTCTTTTAGAGAAACTTTCCGGATCCTTTGATGTCCCCTAGCCCCGAGTTGTCTAGCACAGATGAAAGAGGGGTGAATAATCAAAACCCATTTATTCCATTTAATCTCTTTTTATAATTGATTTATATTATTACAGTCAGGTCTGCCTTCCAGTTTCTCCAAAAATATCATTTCCTTACAAAATAATTTTCACAAATTTATATTTAATTTACAGGATGTTTTAGAATTTATATCACTTTTTTCCCCCTCATAGGTGTTTTTGAGCTTACTGTGAGATGTGGAAATTGCTGCTTGTATTGTTTTACAGTTTCCCATCTTTCAATCACTCTGCAATTTCCCCAGCTGTCCATGCTTCCTGATCTGCAAGAGATCCATGAGTTTTTTAATCAAGCTAATTAGATTTCAGATTTTAAATGGAATAGCTTTCAGGTGTGACTTTCCTTTAGCAGTAACAATGATTTTGGCTCTTCATAAATTGCATGCAACATTTAACTGCTCTCTAATCTGGGTACCCTTTAGTAGTGTTAGAATACAGTTCCCATAATTCCTGATAAATCATCAGAGAAAGATGATAGGATCTGAAATCCAGAACCATTGGAAGGGAAGGTGTAGCAAGAATAAAATCAAATATTTTTTTTTAATTAAAATTGCATTTCAATCCTATTTCGTAATAATTGAGGGTTGCAAACAGTTGCCAGAAATCTAAACACTGATGGGTTTGCCTTCAAGAAAACTGGTTCCTTGCCAAGCAATTCTTTTAAGTTTCATTGTTTGGTAGGAAACAAACAAGGGGAACGGCAATGGGTGCGCTCATATGACAGTCTAAAAATAGAATGGCAGCTTTTAGGAGCCAAGCTTCTTGACTGTCACTTCCTCCACAGATTTTTTTAAAAAATCCACCTTATTTTTTAAAAGGAAGCCAAGAACAGGCATTCAGCTAGATATTTGTCTCCAACCATTTTGCAGCAAATGGCTGCAAACTCCTCCTGACTCTCCATAAGGATGAACCCTGGATCACAACAAGGCATGAACTGGTTGGGTGGGTTGAAGGGAGCAGTTATATGACTCAAACCCCATTGTAAAATAGGATTGCTCTGTGATTCTTTTTCTCTGTGTTGAAGTTTGACAAAGGAACCATTTAATAAGCTGAATGATACCTTTCACTGGATAAAAAAATGGGTGCTTTAATTTGCAGCTGTCTAATTGACTCCTAATTTATTTATTAAATTTATATATTGCCCGTCTCATTATCAAGCGACTCTGGGTGTTTATATTTTTGTTTCTGCTACACTACCAAGAAACCAGGTCATATGTATTCACTGTTAGTAGTATTTAACAATTTAATACTACTTAATAAAGGAGTCCCTGTGGATTTTACTCTGCTAGTGTTTGCTGATAATAGAGAGTGGTGCTTATCTCTGTTTCAAGGCCATTGAGCCAGCACTGTCTGAAGACATTTCTGTGGCCAGCATGACATCACAGAGCACTGTTACCTATTTATCTGCTCACGTTTGCATGCTTTCGAACTGCTAGGTTGGCAGAAGCTGGTTAAGGACAGGAGCTCACCCCATCACATGGCACTTGGGTTTTGAATCTGGGCTGCTGCCTTTCCAGCCAACAAGCCAGCGTCTTAACTGCTGAGCCACCATACCGCCCAATATTACTGAATATTTAGATTAAATTAATGCATTGTATTTTCCCTGCTTGATAATTGCCCAAACTTTGTTGTGAAAACTGTCATGGAACAGTTTTGTGGGGGTCAGATTTGGTCTTGTTTTTTGGTCCCAGAGATGGTTGATAGTCTTTTTTTGGAGAGCAGAAATGGATGGCTTTGCCTTGTATTGTTCGTTTGCTGCGTGGTTATCTGCTCCATTACCTGAGTCCTCCTATCTGTGCCAGAGCACTTTAGTTTGCTACAGACTACCCTCAGCAGTTCCGTAAATAATTGACAGAAGAAGGACTATTTCTTCAAATCAGTCAATACTTACCATGCATTCTAACAGGTTCTATACCTACTTTTATCAGCACTGAAGAAATAATGTAGTGGTTACGAACTTGTGTAGCAAAAAGAAGTTTGCTTGTTCAAAACCTAGAAAAAATGTTTATTGTTTGACTTTTAAATTCCTATACATTTTTTCCCTGGAGTGTATAGATTCCTATTTTATAAATTCATCTGTTACTTGATGGAGAAGGCCTTCACTTTCTGAACTGAAGAATTTTCTGGGATGAGAAGTGAAACGTTTTCAAGGAAAAAAAAACAAAGTCCAATCGCCCTTTGAAAAGCACCTTTGGGGCCTGGATGTTTGAGAATCTGCATAGACATATGAGGTTTGATAATCTGGTCTCTTCTGAATTTGTCCAGTCCTAAATCTCGAAACTGATGGCCATCTTCCCTTGAAGAGGGTAAAACGGCCCTGTTCTTATTAAATGCTTAATTGTTTAATAAATGGATTAACATGTGATAGAAACATGAAAAAAATTGGTCATGCCTGTGTTATAGATACAAAATGGCTGGACTTACTCACTGGGAATTGGGTGGCATAAAAATTAACAGATACAGTATATGCCCCCTTTTTGCTAGAGAATGGTATCACATCAATCTGGCTTGTTCATAATGTAATCTGATTTTTCATGGCTTTTTAGAAAACATTTTTTATTTTGTTTTCCAGTTACGTTCAACTAAATTGCACGCTATTTTGTTCGAAAATTGGGAAATCAATCTAAGCAGCTTCCCTTTATTCTCACTCTGAACAGAGTTCAGCTCTTTTGCACTGTGACTGAGGAGCAGTGGGAAATTGGATAAAGAAGGTGGAGAGGAAAATGATGCATAGGAAGAAAATAAAGTTGGGAAAGGTTGAAAGAGGGCAGGTCACACACATGTATTGGGTCTAACAGTAATTTGTGTGTGACAGGAAAGCAATCCTAGCAGAAGTACTATATTTAGGCGAGCTCTTTGTTTTCCTGCTGTTCAAATCATTCTCTGCTCCATTTTCCTCTTTGCTGGCAAGAAGATTGATGGAAACATATATAAAAGTATACTATACATTAAAAAGTCATAGATGGATCTAAGACAAATAATGTTACAGCGAAAATTTCTTTGCTGTGCAGAAGGTTGACATAAACCAATGTTTGTTTGTTTTTAAATCAGTGAAGATCAGCAGGCCCACTTCTTTAAATGGCTTCATTCTGGAAGCTAGCATGTGAAAAGAGAAGATACACAGGATTTGGGGTGTATGTGTATGTGTGACTGTGGTACTCTTGCAACTACAGGTAATCCTCAACTTACAACCACAACTGAGCCCAAAATTTATGTTGTTTAGTGAGACAGTTGTCAAGCTAATAACACAGTTTAAGTGAATCCGGCTTCCCCATTGACTTTGATTCTCCGAAGATTGCAAAAAGTGATCACATGACCCCAGAACACAGCAACTGTCATAAATATGAGTCAGTTGCCAAGCATCTGAATTTCAATCATGTGACCACAGGGATGCTGCAATGGTCATAAGTGTGAAAAATGGTCATAAGTCACTTTTTTTCAGTGCCGTTGTAACTTTGAGCAGTCACTAAGTAAAGTGTTGTAAGTTGAGGACTACCTGTAGTTGACTGCCAGAATGGCAATAGCATTTAGAGTTATATATTGCTTCATAGAGCTTTACCGCCCTTTCTAAGTGGTTTTCAGAGTTAGCATGTTGCCACCAACAATCTGGGTCCTCATTTTACTGACCTCGGAAGGATGGAAGGCTGAGTCAACCTTGAGCCGGTGAGAATCAAACTGCGGGCAGGTAAGTATTGACTGATTTGAAGAACTAGTTCTTCCTCTGTAAATTAATTAATGAACTGCTGAGGATAGCCTGTAGCAAACTGACATGTTCTAGCACAGTTAAGAGGACTCAGGTAATGAAGCAGACAACAGTGCGGGAAACAAACAATACAAGACAAAGCCATTGATTTCTGCTCTCCAGAAAAGACTGTCAACTATCTCTGACAAGAAACAAGACCAAATGTTTTCATGTTTCTATCACATGTTAATCCATTCATTAAACAATTAAGCATTCAATAAGAACAGGGCCATTTTACCCTCCTCAAATGGGAAGATGGCCATCAGTTTCGAGATTTAGGACTGGACAAAATTCAGAAGAGACCAGATTATCAATGGTTGCTAGATGGATGGCAGTTCTGAACTTCTGAAACCCAGGGTATTACATATATTTTTTCCAATATTTCCTAGAATCTATTTTTTAAGATCAGTTGAGTATTGAGCCATTGGTTGCAAGAAAAGTTGACCAACCAGCTTGTCAACTGAACCTGACATCATGAGCAAAGTCAGCCAGCTGGCTTTCATGCCTAAGGTAGAACTCATAGTCTCCTGGTTTCTAACCTGGTGCTTTAACCACTGGACAAAACTGGCTTTCCTGAAGGTATAATATTTACTATTCACAAATTCTTTAATTCCAGTTTAAATTTCAGTTGATATTATTCTGGCTCATTCTAAGTATTGCAAAATCCATAATATTATCTTGATTGACATAGTTTCATGCAAAGCTTTAGCAACTACCCAGCTTCTGACCGCTATTCCCTTCTCAATATATCCCTTGCCTTGATTAATGCCTAAATGTTACATTCTTTTCAAGTTTAAAAAAAAGACTCACCCAGTACTTCTATAACATCCCTCTATATTTCAATGTTCACAATAGTGGCATTTCTCATCTCTTTTGCATGGTAGGTTCTGGCATGCCAGGAGCATCTCATCTAAACTCTTCTGAAAAAGACAGTATGCTGTCTTACATTAAAATACTGTGAGGAGTGTTAGATTCTGCACTAATGAGAACAAGCCAGAAGCAATCTTTCTCCATTATAATTATTGCTATTCCTCCACATAAGAAATCTCATATTCCTCACACAAGAAACATATTCTGCTGCAATTGTAGACCAGGCCGTAATCAACTGATGGACATGTCTTAGGTGGATGAGACTCCGTGTAATATTTGAAGATGGAAAATTTAGGACTGCAGGTATAAATGAGCCTAGGTGGCGCAGTGGTTAGAGTGCTGAACTGCAGGCCACTTCTGCTGATTCAATCTAGCGGTTCAAATC
>JANHFL010006419.1:38501-50815 GCA_032468155.1 Oxyrhabdium leporinum | reverse complement strand
TATTGCTTATAAGCTGTAAACCGCCCCGAGTCTTCGGAATGGGGCGGTATATAAATGTAAAAATAAATAAAAATAAAGATGCAAAATGGAAGTGGCCACGTTGCACACTTTAACATGACCTTAATCTTTTCTTTGGCAAACCTAGACAGCATATTAAAAAGCAGAGACATTACCTTGCCGACAAAGTTCCCTATTGTCAAAGATATGATTTTCCCAGTATGCATGGCTGTGAGACTTGGACCATAAGGAAGGATGAGCACCAAAGAATTGATGGTTTCAAATTGTGGTGTTGGAGAAGACTCTTGAGAGTTCCTTGGACTGTAAGGAGATCAAATCATTCAACAATAAAGGAAATCAACCCTGGCTGTGTTTTGGAAGGACAGATACTGAAGCTGAAGCTCAAATATTTTGGCCACCAATGAGAAGAGAGGATTCATTGGAGCAGACCCTGATGTTGGGAAAGAAGGAATGGAAAATGATAAGGGGACGGCAGAGGATTAGATAGTTAGATAGTGTCATAGATGCAATGAACATGAATTTGATCAAACTCCAGAAGATAATGGAGGACAGAGGGGGCTTTGTGTACTATGGTTCATGGAATCTTGAAGAGTTGACTTAGCAACTGAACAACAACAAATTTTTATTTTCTTCTGTTGTGAAGGAATGATATTTTTAGGGCTTGTGCCTTAATACAGGGAAAAACAGTCCATTGCTTTTTCGTAATTTATACACAGGAGCCTCCAGCATCCAGAAAAAAGGATTCACTGGCAGTTTGCCCACTTTTAATTTAAAATCATGTATAAGACCATTTTTGGCTAGAATCAAAGATACATTTCTCACCAGACAACATTCTGGATTTGCTGCAATATTTCTTACATTGTCTAGAGGTGTGTGTGTGAGTGAGAGAGAGATTTATATATATATATATTAAATTTCCATACAATCAGATCACTGTGTCCAATTATATTTTTTCAAAAAGCAAGAAAAAAAAGAAAACGAAGATAAAGATCTACTTCTTAGAGGTTCTTTGTTAGACATGTTAAACATGTGGCAAGTTTGAAATATCTTCATCTGTGATACATCTGTAATAAAAAGTCTAGCCTTCCCATTAAAGATCAAACATACATCTGATAATATGTCATAAGATCTAACAAAATCCATGCCCCTCTGTTAAGACATTCAAAATAAATACAAGACTATGTTCTATAAATAAGTTTAGAATAGACTTGCTCAGTGAAGATGTCCCAATGAAAGAACTGTTTAAAAATCCACAGTTTATTTTTGCTTCTGAACAAAATAGATACCATATTACGTTTTGAGTATAACTTCTATAAATTCCAAATCCATGCTAATGTTCAGGGAATGTTAAAGTTATGCTCTAGATAACCTGGAGGGAACTCTCCTAAAACATGTTTAATTTACCAAAAAATTCTAATAGCTAAATTAGATGGTAGTTGGATCAAAATTATGTAATGCTTGTATAAGTATACTTTGATTTTAAAGATTGTTCACAATGCTGGGAATCTTTATCAAAGCAGTTTGAATACCTGCTTTATTTTTTGTCCTGAAGTGCTTTTTCAAGAGGCAACTGGACTTTCTGGTTTTTCTTTGAGGATGTTTCGCTTCTCATCCAAGAAGCTTCTTCAGTTCTGAAGAACACACTTTCTTTTTTTTTTTTTGTACTTTATAGGCTGCCTTGTTTATTTTTAAAAAATCAACTAAAAAAGCCAATACCTTTCCTTCTATTTCAAAAACTCTGAAGTGAAAGAAATCATACCAACCCAATCTATTTAAATCACTTTGTATCATTCAATGAAGTCATGACAGAAATAGCACATATTGGAGCCTCAATGTGCTTTAACTTTAGAACAGTAGGTTGTACAACTATTTCTTTTCAGAAATTGCTTATTGACTAGTGGAATACTGCAGCTAGGAGTGGCAGGTTATGATCTAATTTTAAGGTTGAAATTTAGGATTTAATACCTTCCATTGGTTTGAGGAAATGAGATGTGTTTGCTTTGTAGGTCCTAGTCTGAGAGACCTTACAATTTCTTCCACTTTGCTTTCTCATTACTTGCTTGCTCAATCTCTCTCCTCCCTCCCCCATCACTCTAATTATAGAAAACAGAGGAACACTCAGTCCAATATGAGGAAACATGGAGAGGGAGAGGGGGAGAGAGAGAGAGAGAGAGAGAGAGAGAGAGAGATCTTGTGGCAAAGGAATCAATCAAAAAGAGTCGAGCATTTATTGAAACCAGTTCTACTCCACCTCCTCCCCTTGTCCCTCCCTGAGTCTTTTTCAGAGTTGACCATTTGTGGAACAGGAAACATCAGCCCCTGCTCTGTGGAATGATTTCCTTTCAGACGGTCCCGTTATCTTTTAGCTGGCAGGACATTCTTCTCCCTCCCTTCTTTGCTGAAAACTACTCTTTCTGCTCCCCCCCTTCTTACTTTTCTTAAACACACACTCACACACTCTCTCACACACACATGCTCTTCACTGGCCATACTGCCCAAAAAGTCCATCCTCCGCCCTCCCCTGCTAACTTCCTTTCAGCATTTCCTGAACTGGATAATCCCAGAATTTGTAAAAGCAGAGGAAAGGGGAGAGTGAGAGAGACTGCATTAAGGAAGGAAGCCAATTCCTTGTTCTCCTAATACTATCCGATAACCCTAAAACAGAGTAAAGGGTTTAAAATGTAGAGCCTACAAAGATTTGTAGCTCTTCATCAGTTTTGTATTTCTCTCTTTTTCCCCTCTTTCCCTTTTTTACAAGTTCATTGGGAAAAAATGGATTTGGAGTGTCTGGGTTTTTTTCTATGAAAGACCCAGCTTGATTTAATTTGAAGGCCAGCTTTATTTGTTTTGTTGGGATGCATCAGCAAGGAAGAACCTCAACCAAAGTCTGATCTCTGTGGCCAGTTTTGCTGGAGACACTGGTTTCTTAACTCCCTTATAGAGAACCATCCTGAACTTGGGCTACAAACGATATGCTGCTTCCTGCTGGAGATCTCTGTATGTACTGATTGTTCCCTTCTACAACAGCTTTAGTTGCAACAGCTTAACATCTGGTGGAGATTAATGTTGAGGCATCCGGCTGAAAGTTCTTCTGGGCTTTCAGTGTTGCTGACCAGAAACGGGACACAAACGACACAAATCGGAGAATAAGAGGGGAGAGCTTTTAACTTATTTGGTGTAAAAAGGGGGGTGGGGGGAAAGAAGGAGGGGGTAATCCTCTTTTTTGGAACTAACTCATGAAGAACAAGGCAGGAAAGCTGAAACTCAAGAGGAAAGGAGCCACGAACGTCTTTGGCTGCGAGCTGAGTGAATATCTGGAGAGTTCTGGACAAGATGGTAATCAAACATGGTTTCTTACTCTTTTAATTTTTCTAATGATGGGTCTGCTGTGGTTCTTTAGGGTTGGGAGAATTAGTGGTCAAAATATGGAATTTATTTATTTCATGTGCATAAGATTTTTTTAACCTGTTGCCTGGTTCTGTCAGCAATCGACCAGCAGGGTGTAAATTGTAAATTTATCTTGTAAATTTATCGCTATATACCAGAGAGAAAGGAGAAAAATTATCCCTGTGACTGGAAGTATATGGAGATGTATTGTATATACACCAAATTGGAAATGGCTTCCTTTTCAAGTTATGTATGTATGTATGTATGTATGTATGTATGTATGTATGTATGTATGTATGTATGTATGTATACATATACATAGTATTGAGAGGGCTGTTGGAAAAATGGTTGGACAAATGTGGGAGAAGCAGCTAGTATTTCCTGTACATTTTATTAGACACCATTTCTTTTACTTACGATTAATGTTCTCAGATGAACATACGATGTGTCAGACTGTAGGAAGTTGAAGTCCTAATCTGTGTTTAAAGTAGTCAAAGGAAGAGAAAAGCAGATTCCACCTCCCAAGCGGGCTAGATGATAAGACACAGTGCTGCTGATATTTTTGGAAACTACACATATGATGACACATGTTTAAGGATTTCTCTGCACCTTTGCCCCATTTGCATGATCCTAAAATGTTGGTCTTTAATACAAAATGATCTATTAGTAACATAATTTGTTTGATATCCAATAATAATGGGGGATAGCTATTACTGTATCTGTAGAACAAATGCCTCATAAAGCTAGTGCATTTAGTGTATTTGAAATAAAGGATATGAGATTGCTACACAGTGCCATGAGTTGACAAACTGCATTGCTTTGCTCTTGAGTACTCTCTCAGATACATTTACTTGCCTCTAGTAATTGCACAAGGAGTGTCCTCTCAAGTTTGTCTTTTTACAAAACTGAATGTCTTTTGCAGAAGGGCATGGCATCTATGGACAAGTATGGCTATGTAAATTACATGGTAACCTTGTCACCCCTGCAGTACAGCTTTTCCCATTTGATGTTCACTAAGAACTGGAAGGACTAGTAAAAAAGAAACTGCAAAAACAGATCTCAGTTATTTCAGGTCAGGGCACTACAACTTTTGACCCACCAAATCAAAATAGGCACAGTCAGTCAACTGTGTTAAAGCATACTTAAATATAACTCTTCATGGTGTTTTATTGAAATTCTTAATCCATATCCCCCAACTGGAAACTTGAGCTAGCTGAGACAAAGTTTTTCAACTGTGGCGCTCAGATTTTAGAACTTTTTATTACATGAAATGTAACAAATATTCTGTTAAATAGCTTTTCAGTCAGTTGTTGATTTGGTTTGAATTCTTCTTACCTTGCTATTGTAAGGAGGAAAGTTGCTTAATGGTAGAATATTGTATGCACTTTCTCCTGGGAAATTAGGTAGGGCTAGGAAAAAAAATGCCATGTGGACATTGAAAGGCCACTGTCCTAATGTCGAACAAAAAACAACTTCCTATTAGGGGTGATCAGATTATAAGGATAGTCAATCAAATCTAGTCAATTATTGGAATCAAATATTCAAATTGATTTTGAGATATTTCATTGAATAATGATAACTGACTCAAATGTTGCACCTTTTCTAACATATAGGAACAAAGCTGGGGTTTGGTCTTAAGTAGTGGTACTCTTAAATTAGTATAAATATCTGACCAATAAGTTTCATTATCTCTAAAAATAATTGTCTGTTAGAAGATTGCTGCAGTCCTGTTATTATCTCATTGTTCTGCTGTACAGTAATTTGTTTAGACAGATTCTCTAGAAAAGAAGAGAGATCCAAATTTATCCAGTTGCCTTTTTTTATCCAAAAAGATAAAGATTTCCACTTTCCAGTCATGTCTGACTCTAGGGTGTGGCGCGAATCTCTGTTTCTTGGCTGAGAGAACCAGCATTGTCCAAAGACATTTTCCATTGGCTATATGCCAAAGGCACATGGAACACTGTTACCTTCCCACCAAAGTGGTATCTATTAGTCTACTCACATTTGTATATTTTCAAGCTGCCAGGTGGGCAGGAATGGGGGCTCACCCATTGGGTCTTGAACCTAGGCTGTCAGCTTTCCAGTTGACAAGCTCAACATCTTTAGCTGCTGAGCCTTCATTGGCTCTTATATGATCCTTTATCTTTTTCCTGATCCATAGCCACATATTCTTATAATTAACTTTCCATTTGTTTGGCTGAATTTAAGAATAGTTCGGTTAGTCTCTGTATTTAATCTGACTGTTGTATTCAAGTTCCCTGTTTATTTTCTTGTTCTTTTATTCTCTCCACTACACCCAAATGAAAACAAACAAACAAATTAAAAAAAAACAAAAACAAGAAAAAGCTCTGATCATGTACTGAATGAGCCTTCCTTGCATGAATGGGCATAAAATTGTATTAACTATGCATCACAAAGTTTATGTACCACGATATGTATAGTATGCTATATATTTATACTGTATGTACAGTAGTACATTATATATACTGGTGGTTATGCATCCACAAGTTTTTCTTCTATTATTGGACAAGTGACACATAATGTGTCACTTTCTTAAGAGTTCATTTTGCCATGCCAATGAATCTGCTAGTTCAGAAAAGCAAGCAAGAAATGGTGGATTAATTTGTTTTTATGTTCTTAAGTAAGAACTTCCTTTGTAAACAGTTTTTAAACATTTTTATTATAAATTGAAGAAAAAGACTTTCTGTATTAATTAAGCACAACTTCTTGGAAGCTGAAAAACTTCCTGAAAAGTTCAGACACTGCTGTGCTGTTTTTTGTTTTTTGTTTTGTTTTTGCATACTTATTATTTCTGCATAGAGCCATTCTTCCCCAAATGCTGTAATTGCAGGTATTCTGATGTGTCACCATTACAGCCTATGGCATAAATTCTTAATGAATTTTTTCAGTTGGGCCAAATCTTAGAAGCTAAACAAGGTTCCACCTGTTAATACTCGAATGGAATTCTGGGCTATAATTTAGTTAAAAAATAGCTGAGTTTGACTTGAGGAAGACTTTAAATTGAATTGAATCTTGTTGCATTCAAGATGGATCTGGGCTGATTCACATACATCTACAATACTTCCTTATGTTTTAGTGAATATATTTTCTATCTAGTTTTCTGTTTTTATTATTTGCTTGCAATTATATATGTAATGGTAGTCATGCTTGGGACCACATGGCCTTAATCAGCAATTCCCAAATTTTCTCACTTTATGGACTGGAAGTGGTGGCAGCAAGTGGCAGTGGCGGGGGGAGTGGAAGTTTTGTGTGCACAACCTTATCTCACACATGCACAAATGGAGCTTTGCATGCTCCCCTATCACTTGAGCAGCCCAGTTCTCAATGGGCCATGGACCGGTAGCGATCCACAGATCAGGGATTGGGGACCCCTGGCCTTAATAACAAGAAAATCGTGAATTTTATTATGCATGACATTTTGTTCCTCTCTTTTTTCCAATTCCAAATAGTCACCATAGAGTTTATTAAACCTCTAATGGGACATTAAATGGCTCATTA
The DNA here is from genome assembly GCA_032468155.1 of Oxyrhabdium leporinum. NCBI lineage: Eukaryota > Metazoa > Chordata > Lepidosauria > Squamata > Cyclocoridae > Oxyrhabdium > Oxyrhabdium leporinum. Next base: position 43,891 of record JANHFL010006419.1, on the reverse strand, counting down.
TTAAGGTGTATTTGGCTTGGTATATCACAAGCTGTGTTGCTTTTCTCTTGTTTTGTTACAGTTAAGGGTCATGCACACACATGCACAGAATCCAATCCTTTATTTATTGTGAAGACAGATATAAGGAGGCCTTGTATTTCTTCCCTGAGTGGGCACTTTCCCACCAGTGATTTGTTTCTTTGCTGGATGATTCAGTCTAGCAGCACAGGTCAAGTGAGAGGATTAAAATGAGTGAAATGTTGTTTGTTTATTGAATGGCATGTCCTATTGGTTACCATCATGGGATCCCCTAATAAAAATCTGTATTGTTACGGGAACAATTAGAAGGATGAGAGATCAAACAGCATAGGTTTAATCTTAAAAATAATAGCAGAAGAGATTTTTGTTCTGTGATAGGTCAAACTACTAGAATAATATTAACATCAAATTTATCCCTAGGTAGCTGTGACGGCTGACATACATTCAAATGTCACAGTTATGAATCTTGTAACTGTCTAAAACTCTTGATTGGATTCTTTGAGCTGAATTTATTTTTGTTAAGATGGAAAATCAGCCATTGGAAGAGAAGGACTCTTATTCAAATATTTTCTAATAATTAAAATAATGCAATAATATTGAAATAAGCTATTTTTTTACCTCTGTGTGAATGACTTGATCTGTGAAGCAGAGAGACTGAACACCATAATAATTGGTAAAAAAGATTTAGGATTCCTTTAAGATCTAGCCGCTTTAGTGAGAATTCAGGCATAATATATGGGATAAGACCTTTTCCTTGATTAAACATATGGGAGTATGTCGAAAGTGATGTACTTTTCGTTCCCCTGCCACTGTAATTTGGATTAATCAAGAAAGTGGATATTTATATCACTCTGGATCATAAGTTGCCAAACCATTTATAGATGGTATAACGGTTATATTCATTAAAACAATTACAATTACACACGAGCCAGGAATTATATCAGGGAAGAAACTATAGAAACAAAGAGATTGGGGAAAGCAGTAAACTTTTATCGATGTTGACTAATCCTAATAACATTTTCACCTGTATTATTACTCATGAACCAATATGATTTTAATTGGATTTTTATATTAACTGTGTTCAGCTTTATTCTATCTGAACAGTTGAAACAAAATTTTATTTATGATAATCCAAAATCCTAGTTGTTACAGTTTTAATGACACCACCAATAGCCAGCTCCCCAGCTGAAAGCATAGTCTGCTTTGAAGGGAAAGTCTAGAAGTAGTCACAGGAAGTGGTTTGTCAATTCAGTGAAGTTTTTCCCCCCCCTCTGGGTCAGTTCTTAACAGTTACCTTTGGCTTATGCAAGAAGGAAAGGAGGGTGTTCATTGTGCTCCTAAAACTGCTTATTTTCTGCTTTTCTCTCAGCCTAACCTTTTGTTTGATTGCTACAGAAGAACAGGAATATTTCTTTTTCATGAACTGCCTTTGAAAAACGAAGATGAAAATGCTGTGGTCAACAGTTTGGAGCAAAACAAAATGCAGGAGCGTTTCTTATGGCCTAGTAGTTGGCAGATGAAAGAGCCACAACGTCAGACTTGTTGAGACACTTGGAATACCTCAATAAAATACTTAGATGAATTTGATTGATTGATTAGGTTATTGAAAACTCCTAGCAATCCCTGACTCAGATGAAACTTGTCTGCTTTATCACTGCCATTTGGGCCTTTTATGACTGTAGTATGCTTCTCCTTTAGATGAAGTTAAATCAGAGACAGGTAGCTTGATGGTCATCAGATATTTCAACTTTTTTATTCCATTTAGTCAACAGGGTCAGTAACTGTGGTTTATTTTATTTATTTAGTGTATGGCATCTAAGAGGTCATTCAATCACTGATATATAACACTAATGAAAAACATTATACATACAAACACAATATAAGTTTAAGTAGAGTACCAGCAAAATTGTATATATAATGTGAACAGTACAATATATGAGATAAAATATTAAATTAAAGTAAAACCATAATAAAATCATGATAATATGGAGCCATAGAATTGCAATGGGACAGATGTTATAATTCAATATCTAAGGAAGCTAACCAACTAACTGCTTTTGGTACGGATGTGATGAGATCATCCCAAATACCTTGAAATTTCCTGAAGACAGATTCTCAAACTGTGTCATGCTCTGGATCATGGAAATCGTAATGTGAAATATCTGGATCCCATCAGATTGCATCTCAGATCTGATAATTCAATTCACATTTTGTATTTTTCTCTATTCTGACTATTTTATCTGTAAAAGGACCACTTTTTGCATTCAAGGGACCATAGTGCTAGACACTATATAATACCTCTTGCTCCTACATTCTCAATGCAACCGAGATTACTGTGTTTTTTTTCTTGCTCATTTGCTTCCTGGCATATTAATATCATGGAAACTGCTGGTGTTCTGCTAGTGCCTGTTTATACAAAAACTGGAAATCAAAAGACTCCTTGTAGTGAAGAAACTAGAATGTCACAAGGCATTGCAGAAAAAAGTTGATTTCTTGCCAGGATCAGTAATCATAGAGTGTATTCAATTCATAATTCATAATGACAAGTAGAATTCTCTACTATGTAAATTCTATGATCACAGAGCCATCAAATTATTTTAAAAAAAATCTTAATGGCAGTAATTGCAGCATCAATGCGTGGAAAATAAGAAAAAAGAGAGAATAGGCAGGAAAGTTGTGAGCACTTCCAGTGGGCCACACCAAGAAACTTGAAGAATATACTGCATTGCATTGTACTTAGTTTTAATATTAACCCATACCTGGAAGAAGCTTCTCGTGGGGGAAAATTCTCATTGAATTCATGCATTTTATTTTATGTACCTTTTTATAATTATACCAGTGACAGGTATGGATTTTTGTGATACAAATTCAACAAATGAAGAAGCAATGAATGAGAGAGGTAGTGAAAGAAGTGAGAAGAATGCGGCAAATTGTAGAAAATCTAAAACACCTTATAAATGGATGCATTTTTCTCCATCTGTTTCTTTTTGCTTGATGCTCTGCACTTCTTGTGTTTATCCATAGGATCAACACATCCTGGCAACATCAATTTCTGCTATATCCTCATAATGTTACTTTTATCCCCAGCTCATGGGTGAAAATCACTGTTAGCTCTACAATAAAACCTCAATTTAATGGACCAAGAAGTACTTCCATTGAATATACACCGAATATAAAATTATGTTATTCACCTCAATTTATTTCATTTGCAGAATGACATCATCACACGGATTATATACATTGATGTAAATGAAATAAATTAATACAAATAAAATAAATTTAACATTGTCCTCCTCTTTAAGTGCCCCACACGGACTATGTCCAGGGCTTGTTATTTCAATGAATCTCTGGACATTTTTTCTCTCTGCTGCACGCAAATCTTCTAAGTGGGGTTCCTAAATTTTAACTTCTTTTGCAATTGAGAATAGAAATAATGGGGAAGAACAGTAATTGGGAATAAGGATAATGAAATGTATGAATTTGTTTTTCTGCTGACTTTGGAGAAAGACTCAGGTTTTTATGGCAATCTATATGTTTAACAGTATCTTAAGAATTTGTATTTGAAGAGTAGTTATGGGGGTTTTGTAATAAGATCAAAGTCTTTTCAGCTCCTGGTGCACTGAAAGTGAATATGTTGAAGGTACAGGTTACTAATCACACGTCTGTTTTTCACATTCCCATTATAATATGCGAAGGAAGATACTATGTGTCTCAAAATACACCTCAGCTATCCGTGTATCTCAATCACAAAGGCAAAAAACCTCTCATTCTTTGTAGCTATTAGCAGAAGTGTCAAGAGGAGATGTATTAATTCTTTCATTTTCTCATAATGTTTGAAACCAGCTAAATTCCAGTGTTGAGAGGCTTCCTTAAAACTTGAGGATTTTTTTTGTGTGGTATCTAAAATTGGGTAAGTCATGATGAAAACCTCACTAGAGGAAATTTCTCAGACTAATTGCAACTTTAGTGGTTTCACATATACTATATTTCACAAACTTGAGACATATAAACTACTTCTTTGTACTGTGGTTTTATTTTTGTTTTACTTTGTTTATTCCTGATGTATGCAGGGTAGAATTTCTTGTTATGAAATGCAGACTGGAAAACTCATATTTTCTGTAGTCCATTCATAATTTCTTAATCAAAAGAAATTGCTTTTATAGCAACTTTCCCTAATCTCATGCCCTTCAAATATATTTGTCTGTAATTTCCCCATAATTTCCCACAAGGACGTTAAATATAGTAGCCTTCAGGTAACCCTTATTCAGCTACCACTCATTCATTGACAGTTTGAAATTACAGTTGCTGAATGAGGAGACTTATGACCATTTCTTGTAGTTGTGGCCATCACAGCAGCTCCACAATCACCTGATTGTGTCAAGCTTGGCACCTGCCTCACAAATACAAAGGCTGCAGCACCTGGTGGCCTTGTGATTACCATTTGCGACTTTCCTGGCTTCTGTCAGTGGAGAAGCTGCAGGAGATCACAAATGGTAATCACAGGATACTCTTTTCTTTTTTATTTCTATTTTTGTTAATTTAATTTTTAAGAATACTTTTGCCTTTTGTCTGTATTTTCTATATTCACTAAATTTAAATTAAAAGTTTGAGTGATAGGATTGTGTTTGATGTATCTCCTCCCTGTTTATATCTGTTCAGAAGTCTCACAATATTTTTCTTGAAGTTGTAATTACATGTAGATTTACTTATGAATATGTTCCCATTCTGTAGTTCTGAGATTCCACAGACAATTCATAGTGAGGCAAGTCTAAATGAGTATAATGAAATGGTCTGCGTGTCTGTTAAAAATAAGAGCAAAGTTACAATGAAAATGGAGCATTGACCAGAGCTTAGAATTGCCAAAAGAGATCCAGAATATTTGATGGATCACAAGTGAGATACAAAGCAACAAAATTACATATTCTTTTAATATGGAAACAAGCTTTTATTAGTTTCCATCAGTCATCAGTTTCATTGCGCTCAGCTATATGAAATTTTCAGAAAGCTCTGAAATTTGGATTGTGATTTTTCAAGAAAGAATTGTTTATATAACCTTTAAAATAACCCATTAATAATTTCTTTTAAAAAATTAAGAGAGCCAGGATTTTAAAAATGTAAATACACTAGGAATATGGTTGTGATCTATTTTAACCTATCATTGTCTACAACAGATGATTATCCATGGACAACAAACTTTTATCCTAAGGTGCTACAGCTGTCTTGCTATTATGGAAAGAAAAATTAATATCTCAGAAGATTCTAGCTTTGGTTTCCAGGTGGGACTGGAAGTTGCTTCCTGTAGGTGGCGCAGTGGTTAGAGTGTTGAACTGCAGGCCACTTCTGCTGATTCAATCTAGCGGTTCAAATCCCAC
>JANHFL010006417.1:42954-66652 GCA_032468155.1 Oxyrhabdium leporinum | reverse complement strand
ATATAGATATAGATATAGATATAGATATAGATATAGATATAGATATAGATAGATATAGATATAGATATAGATATATACCAATTTAGATGCCAGAGTGGATGCTACATAATTGGATGCCAACTTAAATATTCTTTCAGAACAGTGGCATATATATAAGATGTGACTATAGCCAAAATGCTTCTCTGCATTCAACTCAGATTATATTTTCCATTTATATCTGAAATCATTTCAAGCTCATAGGATGAATAAAGTCCTAGGGAAGAAATGGAAATGAATGTACAGGTTGAGAATAAATGCTTAGGAAAGTGTAATTGGAACATATTTTGCTTTGTAGAATCTTATATTTAAATATCAACACTTTTAGGACAGTGTCAGACCAATGCTACTGATTTCAGGTAGTTTGGGTTTTAAGAATTCATCAATGAATTCTTTAAGTAGCCTTGGGTTAGATATTTGCTACTTCAATTTCATACATATATAATTTGAAAATACAACTGTATTTCATAAAACATATATTGATGTTATAAATATGTACCATACATTTAAGATTCTAAAGTTCATGCAAGATTTGGCTTTCTTAGAAGTAGATCGCTGGCAACTGATAAGGCTTCTGTGACAAAAGAGACTGGTGTGTGTTTATATGTCCATGCATATAACTATATCTCTAAGTGTGACAGAGTGAGAGTGAGTTAAGAAAAAGACTTGTGAATGGTTATGGGTTCAAGACAATTCACCCGTTTCATCTCTTTGCAATCAACATGCTCTGTCATTGACAATCATTCAGTGAAGAGGATGAACATGAATACCTACATTTGTACATATTCTTTATTGAGGGGAAAATCTTAAATGTCTAAAAGTTTCTCTTAATGTGGTAGAGTCTTGAATATTACAAATAGGCTCTTTACAAAATTTATGAAATTCATGATCAGAAGGGGGCGTGCAATAACTTTTCCTATATGTGATAGTCTGACTTATATTATGCCTTCTGTTACTTTTAACTAGTTTACTGAAATGTGTTCTATATCTGAAAACAGTCCATTTATAGATATACCTTGTTTAGTGACTATAATTGGGAGTTTAAAATCTGTTGTTAAGTGACACATTAGTAAAATGTGGTATTATGTGACTGCTCTGACTTAGGGAAGCATTTACAGCAATCCCAGTTGCTCTTGTTGAGTGCATCCTGTGTAGTCACAACATCCTGCAGTTATATGATAGCCATTTGTGACTCCTGCTGGCTTTCCCATAGACTTTGCTTATCAAAAGCCAGTAGTGAAATTTGAAAATAGCAGTAGCACTTAGACTTATATATCGCTTCACAGTGCTTTGCAGCCCTCTCTAAGCGGCTATAGAGTCAGCATATTGCCCCCCAAAATCTGGGCCCTCATTTTACCAACCTCAGAAGGATGGAAGGCCGAGTCAACCTTGAGCCCGTGAGACTTGAACTGCCAAACTGCAGGCAGCTGGCAGTCTGCAGAAGTAGCCTGCACAGTACTGCATTCTAACCACTATGCCACCACGGCTCAGTAATGGTAATCCGTGGCTGTAGGATGCTGCAACTGTTGTATGAGCCAGTTGTCAAGCAGTCAAATAGCAATCCCTTGACCATAGAGACATTGCAATGACCACAACTCTGAGGGATGATCATAAGTCACCTGATTGAGGACTACCTGTATTGCAACTAATGTAAACATTACATGCTAGATTAACATACTGATTAGTTTACTGTGATTTCATAACACCACTTCAAGGTAATGGCACAAGTTTTTAGAACCTGAAATGTTCTAAAATCACATACTTAACAACTATCTCCTCCAGTATCATCTAAATTATATATTAATATAATACTCTTACCTGCAAATCTTGTTTCGGTCTGACTGACTGTACTTCAAATATGTAATGCTGACAGAAGTAGGACCAGTCCCCTTCTGCCTAATTTCAGATGACAGCTTAAGCCATTCTTGTTCATATGAGAATTTTCAGAGAATAATTCTTCCAGGATCAAACTGCCTTCAGCTATATTTCATTTTAATTGTTGAACAGCTAAACATAATTCTTCTACAACTGTGCTTTTATTAATGTTTTGGATTAAAAAGTAAATAAAACAAAGATTATTTATTGCCTATTATTTACTCTTTACATGGCTGTAGATTACTATGGGAAATAGGTGATATATGAAATAAATATATAATCTGGAAGATGGAAATAGTAATACACTTACACTTGATCTTAGCCAAAAGGCCGAGAAGCTGTAATATGTTTTAGACTCACTTAAACTTTCATTTTGTGATGGAACTAAAATTTTTCTACTCAAAGATAACCAAGGAGCATGGGTTTTTCTACACACTGAATTTTTCAAAAGCATTGAACAGAAACCTATTCACACTCAGGATGCTTGCAATACACGTGCTATAGCCATTACTTGATGAGAGAAAGACAGAAATGTTGGAATAATGGCAAGGGAGTTTCTAACACAAGAATATCAAATAAATGTACATCCTGGAAGGTGATTCACAGATTTTATTGACTGCATATTTTAATATGGTCTAATGAAAAAAGGTTAGTTAATGTGCCAGTCCTTGTTAAAGTGATTTATGGATTTTCCCCCCATCCTTTAAATAGATTTTACATTATATTGTGTTGAAGACAACAATGCTTAAGTCGTAATTCACATAACATATACACCATTTCATTCTTGATGTTCCGTTCCATTGGATATATTATTTTGAACCAAAATGTAGATAAATATGGTCCAATTATTTTACTTTTAAAAATATTCATAAATCAAATAATTGATCTCCTGGGAAAGTAAATCTGCTTCTGGTATGAGAACCATCAAAACCACCAATACCATCTGGTAACAGTCAGATTGGGATTGTCAGGACATGATCTCATCTTAAATATTTCTTCTTGATGTCAGCATGTCAGTAACGAAGCAGTATGAAGGAAAGGGTGCGGATTCAAGTTGAAAATGTTATTCTCATTTTAAATTCATTCTTCTCAAAAATCCTCTACATTAATATATCGAGAAATTATCTACTAGATAAAATATGTCGGCAAGAAACAAACAAACATTGTTTAGACAATGTGTTCAAACCTTGATAGACAAGAAATAGATAGATGTTGCTTACAAGTGGTTATTGTGGAGTATTAGCTTTTAAAAATTTCACTTCAACCCTTCAGAATGTTTTCTATCTCACTAAGAGATATGGTGATGAATGAAAATAGATCATGTACAGAAAACCAATATGAATCATTTCTGTGAAGAGAAAGGTACAATTGTCTTTCAAGGCAAACAGTTCCATCCAATTTCAATTGATAGCAAAATAACCTTGCAATAGTTTTCATTTTCTGTGGAAAAGTTTTTAACATTTACAATATAATGTAAATTTTGGAATCCATAATAAAACCCTTAATTTTTTCAGATATCTGAAAAGATCACTCCCGGGCCAATTTTAAATTCATTTCTTAAGAAGCAAACTGTAAGTGATTTCAGACTAATATTTTTAATGAATAATGCTGCATTTCTATGTGGATGTAATAAACATCTTAATGGAAAACATTTAAGCAAATATATTTAGGACTAGAATTTTAGGGTTATAGCCTAATATAAAACACATCAGAAGAATTGGATGAGACACAACATCTGCTAGCTGATGCCAAAATTTGCCAAGAAAATTAGAGATATTTTGGCAAAAGAATGAAAATAAAGGCCAAAAAGAAACAATAAATATGGTTGCTGAATTACACCAGTCCATGCCAGCATGATTGGGAGATGTCCACAAAGACACCACAAAGTTAGGGTTAGATGAAAATAGTTCTAAATAATTTTTAATGTATACAATGGAAGCCTACAAAAACTTGGTGTGGAAGATCTGGATTCAAGAGTGCCTTTGCCAGCTTTATGTTGGCTCAATGATTCACTCTGGAGACTTCTACTGGATTGCCTGTAATCTTTGTCTTTGTTGCAGAAAATTAATTTATTTTTCAGCAAACTTATTTTTCCTGTAGCTTACTCACTTGGTAGGTCAGGAGCTTTCCCATTAGCAGCTTTTACCAATCTTTTTAATGTATCCAAAGTTCTTTCATCCCCCCCTCCCCCCTTAAATTCTGGTGTAGCCATATCCATATCAGTCAACAAAACTTTGGTGAAAAACTACATTATTTAGTTACATGCAGCTGTATGTTCCTTGGAGATGAGAGGAAGTTGCATTTAAACACATTTTCTTTTTTCCAAGGACTGTAATCATAGAATGTAACAGCACTTATAAGCACAAAGCAGATGAGATAGGCAGCTTTTCCTTTTATTTTTTGTCTTTCTTCAAGCAATGCACTTCTCTTTTAATATATTAATTATAACTTGCAGTGTGAGCCTAGCCTTATGCAGTACATTCATTTCAACATCTGAGTTTATCAGGCACCAAAGACTATCTCTATTTTCTAATAGGATGGATTTATCCTATGTAAAATTATTTTCACTATCGCACAATCTCTCCTCTCCCCTCCCCCCTCCCCTCTCCTCCTTGTAAATTGTGATCAGAGGGAATTCAAGGATTCATGTAATCGAGGGGTGCTAATTGCCACTCCTAACTGAAATACATACGGTCCATAGTTAAGCATAAAGAATAGGCAGTTAATCAATGCCTAGCTGCCAGGAAATACCAGTCATCAAATTGACGTCAAAATTTCCCTTTTCCTATTTTCAAACAGATAAAAAGAAAACAAATACAACAGCATGATTTTCCCTTGTATGTATCCATTTCCTACAAAACCACTAACACTGGTATGCTAGAATTGCTGCATTTGGGCCCTTTGCTTATTCAAGCTAGACTGCAGTTATAAAGGTAAAACAGCAACTGGGCCTTTTCTGCAGTGGGATAACAGGTAGTGCTTCCAGATAAGGAAGTGACACAAAGTATTTTGGCAGCTGGGTTTGCTGGCTTCTTATGGCTGTTCCTTGAAAGACTGAAAACATGGAAAAGGGTCACTTTGGCCAGCCATTCCCTGCAGAGAGAGATATTCAATCTTTTATTGAATAGACACTTCCCTTTCTGGAAGTGGGTGCATTTAACAAATGGTTTTCCTACCCACTTCATCCAGTATTTTCCATCTCTGACTGTGGGTTGTAGCATCTCAATTCTCACTGAATTCATCCTGGATCTAGAATAATGTTGCCTGAAATATTATTGGATAGGTTAAGCCACCTATATATAATACATAACACAGATGTGACAAAGATATGTATGCAGCTCATATCAGCATTGCCAAAGGCAAACTAAATAATCAGCATGAGCATAATTTAAATTTGGACATATCACTAGTCTGTAGAAAGGAATTATTCATTCAAACTGATGTATTAAATAATTTATTCAGTCATGTTAAATTAGCATTATTCACATAACAAATCACATAATTCTAGAAAAATTCTTTTCCAAAAGATTTGTCATGGTATCTAAATCCAAAGCTGTCTATTGCAATTTGACTTAAAGACAATCATAATTACTTTACTAAGAAAGAGTCAGAACATTTTACCTTATTAATCCAGCTGTTTCTACATTTATGGTTGCATTCATATAACATAAACATGCTATATGAATTTATAACATGTTTATGTTATATTATCCATAGAGATTGCTTTTTATATCTTGATAAGCCCTGATTTGGTTTACTGAAGAAGCCATGCCAGTTTTGTTCACATATCAATGTGCTACAATCCTGATATTTTTAAAAATGTCAGAGAGAGACTAGCTGAGCCAGGGGGAGGAGCCAAATGGGCAATATGTCTGGAATCTCTACATGGGCCCAAGAGGGCAAAGTCTGATCCACCTTGAATGCTACTGAACCTTATCTAATCTGACTCAGATGCACACTGCCAGTCTGGGAAGATTCCTGTGTTATAGGCTTAAGCAAAAAAACAACAACAATATATAAGTCTAAATACCATAGCATTTAGACTTATATATTGCTTCACTATATCAGTAATTACAGCCCTCTCTAAGTGGTTTATAGAATCTGGGTCCTGATTTTACTGACCTTGGAAGAAGGGAAGGCTGTGTCAACCTTGAGCCTGGTGAGATTTGAACTGCCAAATTGCAGACAGCTGGTAGTCAGCAGACGTAGCTTGCAGTACTGCATTCTAACCACTATGCCACCACGGCGCATTTGAATCTGATTGTTCGCACCTGACATCCAGTCTTAATACTTTATGTCTTATTTAGAATAGTTAAGAAATCTATGCTTCATTTAGCTCAGGGGTTCCTTGTTATTGATTCAGATGATGCTAGACTATAACTATAATCAAGCTTGCCTATTAGCCACACTGGATCGGAATGACAGAAATTATAGCTGAGCAATATTTGGGAATTTAAATTAGGAATTGCAGAATAATGATGTCTGTTTTGCTTGCTTTGGCCAGTATCAATTAAATAGATTTAAAGAATTCTTAGATTGTATAGCATGACACAGTTTAACCACAAAACCTAACATATAATGGTATACTGTATTTTTAAAGTAACCTTGTGACTTGTACGGGCAGTCATTGACCATTTGGAGTTGGGATTTTTATACAATGGTCACTTTATTCATTCCCCTCCCCCCCAGCTCCTAATCCATGCATCTGTCTCTCGTTTCACATTATTATTGAAAGATTTCAAATAAAACACAGTTATTCCTATATTTTGATTATGCATATCAGTTTATGGGTCTTGAAAAATGAGTTTGAAATGGACTTATTTCTGTGTTACATGGATTGACATTTTTGTTGTTAACTTCTCCATATTTCGGCATTTTTTTCCTTGGTTAAATGAAAGCCAAAAACTTTGGCAGTTTACCACCTGCTGTGGTGGCAGTTTAATGTACCATAAAGTGAAGGGAAAGATTTATTCATTTTGGAAACAGCTGCCTCAGAGCACTAGCCACACCTCAAAATGATCCAGTTTAAATGAAAAAAAGAGCAAAAGATGAAACAAACACTTTTCTGTTTGCAAAATATTAATGATAGAGAAGTGGCCTTCCAAAAGTATTATTAAAACTGTTCAGAAGAGAGAAAATGATATACCTTGTTAACTCACATATATTTTAAATAAACATTTTAAATTTATTACCCAGAACAAAACCTAAGGAAGGATAACTGGAACACATTATTGATTTGTATTTTAATTATATTCAAATGTCTGGATATCTTTTCAGTATGTTTCCTGTTGCAAGGTATGAGCATTTAGAAGAAAAATAAGCTGAGAATATAAAAGACAGAAAAACCTTCCCTTTCCTCTTTCCTAAAAAGTTACTAACTGAAAGTGGTGAGGCTTGGAATATCAATAAGACTCTAAATGAAAGAAGCAAACAAGTCTAGTAAAAACTCAAAATTGTATTGTTCTTACAATAGTTTTATCAGCTTGAACCTTTTTAGGAGTCAAAAGCCTTCACTGGGTTTGCTCTAAAGTAATGTAGCAAGAAAATGGTGTGAAGTGTTCCTCCTACATTTTTCTTTCTTGGTGAATACATCATCTGTTTTTCTATGTCATGTTTAGGGAGAATTTAGAAGTGCTAGACCATGATATTTTAACATTTCTTTTATTATTGATAATTGGCAATATTACCCAATAAGAGCCAGGAAACCATAGATCATAGGAGAGATGCCGGTATGGTAAAAGATGGGACACAGTTGAATAGATCTCTCATCTATTTTGTAAATAGGTTAAATGCAGGAATCTTATTCATAAGAACTTTACTTTAAAAGAGACATCAACATGAGTACTGTGGTTAGAATGCAGTGGTTAGAATGCAGTACTGCAGGTTAACTCTGGCCACAGTCTGGTGTCATCCTTCCATTCTTCTGAGATTGGTAAAATGAGGACTCAGATGTTGGGGGCAATATACTGGCATTGTAAACCATCCAGAGATTGCTGTAAAGCACTATGGAACAGTATATAAGTCTAATTGCTATTGCTAAGCGCTATAAAGCAATAGTCTCTATCCTCTGTCTAGACCAGATAGGAGAACTCATGAAGCCACTGATGAGCCTTTTTCAGCTTCTCAGAAGCTAAAGCAAGTTTTTATATTTCTTCTTGGCCAGGAATTGGGCTAAATAAAAGCTCTCTAATCTTTCCTGCCAGAACATAGTTAACTTGATTACTGAATTAACTACTTTTCTATATTCTCACAATTTGCATATACTGAACCAACTAGTCAGGGAGGACTATCCTAATATTCTAAGCTATAGGCACCAGATCTGGGCTGTAAACTACTGGATGACCACTGAATGCCAAGAAAGAATTTATTGTATTCATGTCTCTTTGTTGCCACCCACTAGTTGTCTACATATTTTCAGTCTAGTCTTGGTAGTCTCACATTCACAAGTGCAGTAAAAATATTAATAAGGGTAAAACTTATCAGATTTTCTCTGCTGTGTAACTGTGGCTGCTTAGATGGTAGGGAGGCGGAGTCAATATGTCAATACTCATAAAGTCAATATGGAAGCTCTGTGAGGATAGCCCTGTCCATTTTATACCATTGCAACACATGTTAAAAAAGAGGTGGTTCTTTTATTCGAAGGTTATGGCTGCCATATTGACTTTTTTTTTTTTTTTACTTCTCCTAGGAACACTCCTGTGCTAGGACTTTAATTGATCTAGTTAAGCATACAGTGTAAACACACTCTAACTGTTAGGATTCAAGTCTTCAGTAGTACCACTTTCCTAATGACCTTGAATAGGTTGATGAGAAAAAGCCTTAGAAGTTCAGTTAAGAAAAGACATTAACAAGTTTTGGAATTATGTACTCATAGAATTACAGATGCTTTTGCCTGAAACTGTTATTATCTTCTTGGTGTTTTTTATTCTGTTTCAGAGAGAAAGCGAGAGAAAGCTTTACTTTCTCCACATTATCCCCTCTCCTATTCCCTCTTCCAAATCCCTGTCTCATTGGGTGTTTATTTACCCATTTTAGTACAGAATGGAATTTCACAGGGGCAAGAAATGACAATAAACCATTCAGCTGCCTTTCAAGACCTTTGCTCCAGGTTTCTTCTGCTGGCTGGCCTTCGCCATCTTTCAAATATTTTTTGCCCAACACAATAAAAACAAAGACTCAGGAATTTTGCTCATTTCCCCCATCCAACCTGGAGTTTTGGCAAGATTCTTCTCCTCCATCCCTTTGACAAGCTGGCTCTGTGACAAGTCTTCTATCACCTGATCACATGGGTAACAATCAGCCTACGCAAACATACTCCTGGGTAGTAGAGGAAATCTTATGCTTATACTTTTTCTCCCTTCCCTGATGTTGTGCTGTCTTCCTCCTCTTCTTCTTCCTCCTCCTCCTCCTCCTCCTCCTTCTTCTCCTCCAATAATTCTGTGCATCAACAATGAGAATTTAAATTGAATTTAAATTAAATTGTTTCATTAAAATGTATTTTAGTGCCCACTGAGCAGAAGGTAGAATGTAAATAAATATCGCTAGGACTAGTAGTGATATAATCATGGGTTTGTTATGGGTGAGAGTGGGAGAGAACCAGAGAATATGGGTGGTGATCATGCACTGTTTTTCTCCCTATTTGACATTTTCAACTAAAAAAGAGGTCTACAGTCTAGGATGGTGGTAAACTTAAGAAAAGGTGAACTTGTACCTTTACAGAAATCAGAAATTCTCTTTGGTTGCTTGGAGAGAGAAAAAAAAGATCAACTAAGGAAGAATGCAGTATTGCCAGCTAACTCTGGTCCCAGCTAACAGTTTAATCCTGACCAGCTCAAGGTTGACTCAGTCTTCCATTCTTCCAAATGGATTGTTGGGGACAATATGCTGGCATTCATAAACCGCTAAGAGAGTACTGTAAAGCACCATGGAATGGTATATAAGTCTAAGTGCTATTGCTAATGATTTATTTTTCCATGTAGTTTCTTGTGACATATTTTGAAGGAACAGAGAGGATTTTTCAATAATATTATACAAAATTGGTTCCAGTTCTTTTTTCCCGCCAGGATAGCCCAAATATGTATATTTGCAATTTTACCCAGGACACCCTCATGAACAACCCTGTTGATATAGGTACAGACTGCCCTAGCCTCCACTCTAATTGGAGGGACATCCAACCAAAGTAACATGTGTGGTTTAAACTGTAACATTTGAATATGAAAAAAATAACATCATAGAAGTGCTTTGAATATATGTGTGTTTATATCAGAAGACAATATACTGAATACTTGCACACATATTCCTCTAAGTGCAGAGGAAATAAATGTAAAAGAAACTAGAATTGACCTAGAGGTGGGCAGGAAGGAGCCATTAAGAAGAAACTTGGTAAAATATTACACTTGCCAGAGATTGGATGAAATATAAGAACTCAAAATAACACCACCTTGTTTTTGTTTAGTGTTAGAAAGGACAAAGAGAAATGTGACAGGCTTTCAAGTTTCTATTATTATACCCTACAAAAATAAAGCAGCATTCCGGGACTCTTTGTAATGTCTGATTTTTGACCTGGCCTTGAAGGGCTGACTATAAGGGAATATCTAACACTGTTACTAATGTCCTGCTTGTGACAGTGCCACAATGAGAAGAGAAACTGATAATCCATGCGATATACTGCCAATGACCTGATTGTCCACAACAGATTCTAAAGTTACTGGTATCACAGATTACATTCCCTCCCCTATTCTGTCAGAGCATTGAGTAGAGGGATTTGTACGCCCCCCCCCCCCATTATTTGTTACCACCCCAAATTCACTGTTACCTTCCTTGTGAGGTTATGAGTCTCGAGGGTTTCCCAAAGGTATCACAATGGGAAATGGAATGGTAGATTAGCTGGACTTTATGTCTCATTCAATATGGTTCTCAAAAATAATGGTTGTCAATTACTTAAGAACTGCATAATATTTACTTGCATTGGCTAGATTTCTCTCTTATGTCTATTCTTTTCAAAAGAAATTTAAAGTTGGCATGCTATCTGGTTTGGAGCAAGAAAGACGTGGTTTGTTGAAGAAAAGAAATAAATTCAAAAACTCTTGAACCCATTAACATAGTTTCATGGCTCTTTGGAACTAGTATATGCTCTTAGCTTATACTCAGCTTAATGGACAACAGATATTTTCACAAACTGCATGAATTTTAACCAGTGTGCAAAGTTTGTTTCCATTAATTATCAACATACTAAGAAAATTCCACTTAAATTCCATATTTAATAACTGGTCTGTATTATTGATATATTTTACATTGTATTTTTGGATGGTAATGATAATGTTGGGAAACTCAAAGCTGAACTACTGTAATGGTTGTTTGCTCACTTCTTAAAGACTTTTTTTGTGACATGATCCTTTTCCAAGTTGCCTTTTATCAGTTTTATATTCAAAGCTCTTTTTCTTGGATAGAATAAAAATAATTATTTGGATCTCCTGACTGCTCATGATTGTATAATTTTTTTCCTCAAGGTTTCCCTTCTATTATATTTAACTTTGAAGTTATTTCTTTGATTTTCTTTCTCTGGAGAAAAAGTTTCATGTGCGATCATATCCCTATCAATTATACTTTTAAACAAATCATTCATTGGATCTTTTTATCTCCTAACTATGAAGAAGAAGCTGCTGGAAGTCCTGATGAATAGAATATAAGTTCTTCCTCTGTGCTAGAAGCACTCACAAGCTAATATAACATCTCTAGAGCCAAACACTTTGCTCTAATGCTTTGTGTATCATGATATCTTGACCTTTGGCAAAAGCAGTTTCCTGATCTTCTTTTTTTAATAAAACTGTGGTCTTTTATCTCAGTTATTTATGTTCACCTCTGTTTTGTGACCCCTGCAAACACAATTAATTTGTATTTGCTCATTTGGGCAAGCTGTGACTCTCTTAGATGTCCCTGAACTGGGACTTTCATCAGCCCAGTTAATGGTGACTGATGCTGACCAGATCAAAAATGTTCCATTTTGTGAAATTCTTACTTTGAAAAAAAAAACACTGCTCCAAATTTTAGAGTCAGGTCTTCATCTATAGCAGGAATGGACAATTGTGGCCATAGGGCTACATGAAACCCTCGGCTCAATTTTGAAAGTTTTCTGCAAGAGATGTACAGTTGGTAAAAGTTGGTAAAATGTAACTCTCCCTTCCCTCTAGTCTGCTGTTTGGGAGACAAACAATAATTGAAAGGTCCTTGGTGCTTCCTGAGCTTGCTTGTTTTCTTGCAGACATTTCATTACCCTAACTAGTGATATTAGCTAGCACTGATGATGTTACCTAATTAGGGTAATGAAACATCTGCAAGAAAACAAGCAAACTCAGAGAATACCAAGGATCCCTCATTTCAACCACAACAAATATTCTCCTTCATGAATGGCTGTTTCTGAATTCATGAAATCAAAGAAATACATTACCCTGTCTCTCTGTGATGAATGCATCCTCTGTTTTGACAGTGTCTAATTGCTGTTTTGTTTTCATTTTTAAAAAAAAATCCTTATTTTTTGTCTGATCATCGCCCATAGAATGTGGGAACCTATTGGCTGGGGTGAGTGATTATTTCAATACAGAGATTGCTTTGCATAAATGATACAGGTATATCTCAAATCAACTGAAAAGGAACAATGCAGCCCAGTAAAATATTAATTTCTTAGACTTCTTACAGAACATTCCATTAACAACTTTGCTCTAAATTATATGTTGGTTTTGTTAATTGGAAGCCAATCTTTTTAAATGCCAAGATTCAAATCCTCAAAGAATGGATATATAATGAAAACACTGACACACCCCTAAAGCACGTCCTTGCCAGTAGAGGCTGTGTCTGCTGCTGAAAGAGAAAGAGACAGAGAAAGCCCTGTATGGGACAGCATGTGTTAATTACTCTTAAACCTGTTAGTATATTATGCCTGGCAATGCTCTGAAAATTCTTGGCTTTCTCTAAGAAAATAATAGGGGCTCAGACGTCTCTCTCTTATTTAAAGGCAGCAGGAATAAAAACTAAACACAGAAAAGACTAGACACTATAATGATTTCATGGTTTAAAATGCCTTTGCAAGGAACAACCTAATTAAATATCTGACATCATCAGGTTTGTTAGTAAATAGTAACCATGGATGCAGAGAAGGCTTGCATCTCATTACATCCTGCCTTGGGTTTCAATATGAGAGATATTGAGGTTGCCAAAGGAAGGCTAAAAACAAAAGCAGAGGGCACAGATTTTGCTTGCTTATCCCAGATATACTACTATTAAGAATATATATAACTAAGATCTGGAGTTCATTGCCAAACAGTTCTTTTTTCTTTTCTTTTCTTTTTTTTGCTATACTAAAAATGACATGGGGAAAAATACAGCTAGAAAAAATATAATAAAATAATATTTACAAATATCACATTAAGAGAAAACTACACTCTGAAGATTGGACAACATCTCAGATGTACAGTCTCTGTACTGTTAGACTGATTTATGGTCACCTGTATTAATATTATTCATTTCCCTTTAAATCCCTGAATAACACAAAACAGCTGGGTCTATGGGGTTACACTGCTGAAAAGTGTAACAAAATAGAAGGAAGCCCACTATCTGCTAAAAACAAGATAGTAATAAGAAAATGTGGATTAGCATGCAGGTGGCAGATGCAAGAAGATGAGAAAAAGAGATCTTTCCAGTAGTCAAGCCAACATCCCAGACTGCTTACTATGGCTCATCCACATTGCTATATTTATTCTTGCTGCATTTTGTGCATAAGTAATGCCACTGTGTTCTGGTGTAAAAATAAAGACTTGAAAAAAATATAAAAATAGATGAAATATACCAATAGAAGAGAATTGTTTGTAGTTTAGGATTGAACAAATGCAGCTAATAGGACATAAATGTCGGGAATCAGGCCTGCATGTTCTTTCAGGCATCCTGCCAATAGATAAGCATTTTGACTTAGATCTTAGGGACTTGTTTTCTTTAGCTTAATCACTTATTTATAAAAATTGTAATTCAGTTTCACTGCATTGGAAAGCTTCCTACTCAGCCTACTGAATAAAGATGTAGATAATACTAATTCTTGTTTTCATAGCACCCATAAGTGCTATAGCAAGTTGAGATGATGTAAAATGATGACAAGAGTCCTAACATCACTGTATAAATGGCAACATGAGATTCTTGAATGACATCTGACACAAATACATAAACCACATCATTCATATTATCATATTACCACATCATTAAAAACACTTTCCAATTGATTTTTCAGGAAATATTATAGCTCCCATCAAAGAAGAACACATTAAGTAAGCCAATCTTAATTGCATAAACCATTAGCCAATTGTGTTTTGAGTATGAAAACAAAACAATGGAATCAGAGTTGCACTAGGCCATTAAGGAATCCCACATTACATAATGGGAAACTGGGGAGATTAAAGCATTCCCATTAGATGCCTATTTGACCTTTGCTTGAAGTAATTTAATGGGGAAAATTCCCTAGGTAGTTGGTTTAATTTTTGAACTAATATTACTTTAAAAATATTTATCATTATTTTTTTATCCTGCTACTTTGGGATGACAGAATACATGCTGTGATATTCTTCATTTCAGGTAGTATCCTGTTTCCCTATGGCCTTTCTTAAGAGGGGACCTGTATGTCAAGACTCAGTAGTAACGTGAGGAATTTTAGTTAACTTAGTTTGGAAAAGGAGAATTTACCATCACCTCCTCTCTACGCTACATCTACTATAGCAATTTGAATTTCCTAGAAGCTTTATTGTCCACCTCCCCAGCACCTCCCCCCGCCCCAACTATATTGAATGATGCATGGAAGATGAAAGAAAATGCAACGAGGAATTATCAACGCACCCAAAACCAAGAAAGAGATGTGAATTTTCTAAACAGGTTTCTGTATCAAAAAGTATTTTTCTGATCCAGAAGGCAATTCTGGATAACAATCAAAGTCTGCCTATCAACTTTAATGCATATATCCACCAATCTGAAAATCACATTTTTAATACACTGGATGCTAAGTCATCTTTTCAACACAGGTCTTTGAACTGTGCTGAAATTTCAGCGCCTTGAATCAAAACTAGTAATTCACAGACTACCAATGCAATGCTTTTGGAATCAGTCTCATAATCTTCTCCACTTAACTGGCTGAAACTAGCAATTAATGCTAGTTGTAGTTTCTGCTCTGTAAAAAAAAAAATGTTGTAATCACTTCAAGAGATGTTTAAAAGATGGATGATTTAAGTTACAATAAATCTCTACAAGGGCGTGTTTACCAGGCATGCAGTCAGGAGGCGAAAGATGGTGGGGCTTGAACTTCTCTCTGTCGCTGCCAAATGTTAAGCAGTCTTAAAAAAAAATCCAGACAACTTTGCCCCTGACTGTGTTCTTTGAGATAAAATAACTTTTCTGAATTCATTATAATAGAAATTATTTGGATTTCTACATTCCATACGATCTCCTGAGTATGAATACTTATCTTCTGAATAAGCATTGGCTCAGAACTATGAAATCCTACCTCAGCTTGTATAAATAACATTAGAAATATCTGTAGGAGTCCAAAAGTCATACATTATTGTTACTGGCAACCTCTGAATTGTAATCTAAAAGTGAAATCCTGACAGTGCACATTTGAATAATATTCCTGTGTTATATACTAGAATTATTACTTTAACCCAGTAAGTCAAGACGGTGATAATATGTGATACAGGTAAGATAACTTTAAAATAACAGAGATATCAAAATGGTTATTTTGTTTGATATACCTTATAAGCAAAATAGATGTGTGCCTTTGATCTATGGTAAATATGTTCCTGCAAGGGTTTTTGTTATAGGTTTGGGGAAAGGAATGTTATTGTTGCTTTTATACAGATACAAGTAGTCCTCAACTTACAACAGTTCATTTAGTAACTGTTCAAAGTTACAACGTCACTGAAAAAGTGAGTTGTGATCATTTTTCACACTTACAACTGTTGCAGCATGCCCATGGTCACGTGATCAAAATTCAGATGCTTGGCAACTGACATATATTTATGACGGTTGCAGTACCTCAGGGTCATGTGATTTCCTTTTGTGATCTTCTGACAAGCAAAGTCAATGGGGAAGCCAAATTCACTTAACAACTATGTAACTAATTTAACAACTGCAGTGATTCACTTAACAACTGTGCCAGGAAAGGTCCCAAACTGGTGCAAAATTCACTTAACAAATGTCTCACTTAGCAACAAAAATTTCTGACTCATAATTTTCTTTATATACATTTTTTTCTATTCATTGCAGCTGAAATCACGCTATGACCTCTAAGATTTCTGTACCTCTAAGATTTCTGAATTCAAAATATATGACAGCTAGCTACCGTGTTTCTTAGAAAATAAGACTGGGTTTTATTTTCTTTTGACCCCCGAAAAAATGGCTAGGCCTTTTTTTCAAGGGGTGTCCTAATTTTTTCCCCACCCATGCCAAACCCTCATCCCCATTTCACCCCCAGGGCAGCCACATCCCTTCACTAACCTGCTTTTCAGGTCCGTTCTCCGCTGCGCATGCAAGAAGCCTGTGGGACTACGGTAAAAATATCCCACAGTAGTTCAGACCTTCCAACTTCTCATGAAAAAAAAAGATCTTGCAAGTAACTTACCTTAGTCCCACAGACTTCTTGCACACACAGCAGAGGGTGGGATGGGGGTGAGGGTTTGGCATGGGTGGCCGGGCTGAAGGGTCTTTAGATAAGCTGGTATGGAGTGCATGGGGCAGCTCCACACCCCCTGCCTTGCTTTGTCCTCCATCCTCCCACCGCCTCACTTCGGTCTTCTTCGCAATGTGCAGCCTTTCACAGTAACGAGAATTGCAGGCACACTCACCTCGTGGCGGTGGCACTGACAATCCCATCCAGCTTCTTCTGTGGCCACTTGTCGCCACTCGCATGCATCGCCCTGGCCTTCAGATGCCTGCCGGAAGGCATCTGCAGCCAATAACAGAGATCCAGATCAATCTGTAGCCCTATTGTCAGCTGCAGAGGGCTTTCCAGAAGGCTCTGGCAGCGAAACGAAGGCTGGGGGTGCAGTGTGTGTCCATCCAGAGCCCAGGTGCAGAGGGCTTTTTGGAAGACTCTGATGGTGAAACAGAGGCCGGGGGTGACGCGTGCGAGCTGAAGTTTTGGAATGGAGGCTTTTTGACGAACAGAAGGAAAATGGGAAGGGAGGACTTTCCTGCCTGTCATCTATTCCTCAAGCTCAGCATGGACTCAGCATGGAAAGTCCCCCCTCCCCATTTTCCTCCTGTTCGTCAAAAAGCCTCCATTCTGAAACTTCAGCGTTCGGAATGGAAGCTTTTTGATGAACACTTTCCCAAGGGGCCAGCAGGCTGCAGCTGCAGCTGGACAGTTGCGCCCTCCCCATGCCCACGCCACTACTCATGCTGGTCACACCCATCCCCCCAGGCTTATTTTTGGTGGTAGGGGTAATATTAGGCCCACCCCCCAAAAAGTAGGGTTGGGCTTTTTATTGGGGTGGTTGTGTTTTCTGAGATACACGGTAGCTAACTGGCTAGATGGTAAATAGACAGACACACAAAAATCTAGGATCTTAATAAAATTATTGAAAGAGATTACTGCTATTGCTCAAATATTTTTAGATCTCCATCTGCAGGCTTTGTGAAGCTGGGAGGACATTTTTCGGAAAAATTCCAATGGTAGAAGACAACACCTGGATTTTCTTTCTCTATTGTGCCTTAAAGTAATTTATCAAAATAAAGCAAAACATTATGAAAATGTAAATCTCTTCTACTGCTTCTAGGCAGAATAGTGACTGAGGAAAAAATATAATTAAAAAAGAAGAGTTTTTAAACTCTGACAATTTCTGACAAGTTAAATGCTGGATGATTTGGCCCAAATCTGAAAGATGTATTGTTACAGTGAACATCTTACTACTATAAAAGTGTTTTCCTAAAATTGAGGAGAAAAAGCCAGCTGACCCTCTTTGGGGAATTATTTTCAGTTTCTGCTACTAAGGATTTTTCTCCTGGTTCCAGTCATATCCAGCTCTTTCCCTGAAAATGAATTGGAAGGCAATGCAGTGAAAAATTATTGGTACAAAATGTTTTGAAAAGTATGATCAAAATCCACTTTGGCCTCTACACTTTGCATCTGCTGAAGTCTTCAAATGCTTCTCAATGGCAAATGTGCATACAGTGCATGGCATCCCATTCTGTGTGTGACTAAGTCATAAATGACATTGTCCCACACCACATGCTGCAGGCCCCATCAATCAAGGAATTCTAGCTGGCAGGGTCCAGAAAAAGGGCCTTCTCTGCCATGGCTCCTGCCCTTTGGAATATCTTACCCCCTGAGGTAAGATTGCCTCCCACCTTCTGAACTTCTGTAGGAGCCTGAAGACTTGGCTGTACCAGATGGCTTGGGGCCCTAATGAAGAAGCATCACACAGGATGTGTTTGTTGAATGAATCCCAACTTGCTTCCCACAAGCATCCTGTTCTCTTCTTCTCCATCTTTTAGCTATAATCGTATTTTGACTGGGATTTCTATTTTTTTTGTTTTAAGTATATTTATTTATTAGGATTTAATGTTTTAATGCTAGAAGTTGCCTAGAGTTGTTTTATTATAAGATGGGTGGCAAAATCAATCAATCAATAATGGTCCAAGTGATGGTGTAACTCAGGGATGTCAAACTCGCAGTGTCATGTTGTTGTCATGTGATGTATCGTAACTTTTTTCCCTTTGCTAAAACAGAGATGGGCATGGCCAGCGCATGATGCATCGGGACCATGGGCTGTGAGTTTGACACCTCTGGTGTAACTGATGTAAGACAAAAGAGTAGCAAAAGTAGTTCTAACCACATCCACAACTTGAACTTCTAGACATAAGCCTGGATTTAAAAGAATTCCCAAACTGTGATCTTTTAAGAGAATTCTGTAAGAATCTCCAGGATCGGGTCAAAGTATTTTTTTTCATATCTAAATTAAAATGTAGTTAACTGACCCATATAGGTAATCCCCAGGTTACACGCATTCCTTTAGCAAACGTTCAAAGTTACACAATCAGCACCCCCTATCATTTCCGAACAAGGCTCGAAACTACAAATCTTGCAGTACCATGGCAGTTGTTCACCGTTACAAAAAAACCCAAAGGCTCATCAACATTCATCCGGCACCTTGCCAGCTGAAATGGAGCTTCTGTGGGATGAATCCACCCCTCAGAAGCCCTGTTCCATCATCCAGAGATCTTGCCCGGTCCATTGCAGGCTGAAATGGAGTCTCTGGGGGCTGGATCTGACTACCTGTATTTAATCCATTACATTCAAACAGTTGTTCAAGATCTCCAAAGTGTCTTAAGTATTGTAATATTGTAAAAGGAAATAGTTGGTAATATATTTATATCTGATGACATTCAACACTATATACTGGTAGTCCTCAACGTACAACAACAATTGAGCCCACAATTTATGTTGTTAAGTGAGACATTGTTAAGTGAGTTTTGCCCCATTTTACTACATTTCTTGCCACAGTTCTTAAATGAGTTGTTAAGTTAGTAACCCAATTGTTAAGTGAATTTAGACTTCCCCATTGACTTTGCTTGTCAGAAGGTGATCACATGACTTTGGGACACAGCAAAGGTCATAAATCTGAACCTGTTGCCAAGCATCTGAATTTTGATCCTGTGACCATGGGAATGTTGCAAAGATCATAATTGTGAATAATTGTGAAAGACCGACATAAGTCACTTTTTTTCAGTGCCGTTGTAACTTTGAATGGTCACTAAACAAACTGTTAAAAATTGAGGACAACCTGTACACAATTTGTGATAGAATGTTGTCCAGAGGCTCAGGAAGAGGGGCTCCTTCCTGGTGGGCTAAGAGGCAGATGAGCTTGGAATATCTGGTAGACAAGAAGAATACAGAGATGGACCGCCCTCAGCAGTTCGCAGAATATGTCTATATTTATGCAGTTATATTAGTCATTCAAGATTCTCTCTGTAGGCAAAAACAGTAAAGAAACTACTCCAATGAAACTCCATACATCATTGTTGGTACTTGGGCTTGACACAACTCTTCATATTTATATGTAGATATTAAATTGAGAAGAACACTGCCAGAACTTTAAATGCCAAAATCCATGAATCAGGAGCCACTACCACCTGCCTGACAAAACAATGATTCCATATGTTATCCCTAACAAGATACTTGTTCTGAAACAATATTAGAATTATTGATAAACAGATCTATACTTTGGTATAGTTCCTAATATACTGTAGCTTGGTAAAAAATTGTCCTTCAAAGTGCTTTTACAATTTCTCTGGATTTCTCAAGTGACACTACTATTAAAAAAATTATGAGAATGAAAATAAGGTCTTTTCCTGGTGTTGGAATAGAAATGGTGTCTTCTCCTGGTCTTGGATTTAGGGAGCCAAAAAGCTTTACCCTGACAAAAAAGAGGGTTGTATAATGAAACATATATTAAATTTATGTTCCACATTTTCTTTTGTACAACTCAAAAAAGTGTACATACAGCTCTTAGCTCATATTTTCTTCACAACAGCCTAGGAAATAGATTAGGCTATGAGAAAGTGACGGCCCCAAATCATCCAATCTGCCTAAGAGAGAACTAAGACTCATGGTCTCCTAGTTTGTAGCCCAGTTATTTAGCTGCTAAACAAACTGAATGCTTGATTCCTTGGGTGATTCCTGGTTCCCAATCACCGAAGACATGGATTGTGGAAATGAAATTTCTTTAGACAGCTGAAGTGATACCGTGACTGGGCTTGGTGATTAAAAAAAAGAACAGGGCAGGATTGCTGTGCTTGGCACTAATTTCTGGCATAGTTTTCCACCAAGGTGGTCTAAATATATTTCATTCATTCCTATGGCATGACAGGATTATGTGTGGGCTTTAATGGAAGAGTTACTTTATTCTGCTGTCAACAAAACCAATTATTTTTTTTGTAGAAAAACAAATCCTCAGAATGTTTTATGCATATTGGCTGCTTGGGAAAGCTGTATGTATGCTTAACAGATAAAATATTGACTAATACTTGGTCCACAGTAGATAGATTTTATTAAAGTTATTTCAATCAAAAAGACAAACAAACTCTTTCAGACAAACCCTGTGATTACAATTAATTATTCTCTCTGCATTGGCTGCACTTATGTCTGTCTAGAAGAATTTTGGTTTATGTAAATCTCTCATTTATAGCTCCCACAAAGCTATAAATCAGAAAAAGAAAACCATCCATTTACCTGTAGCTGTTGCAGTATTTGAAAGAAAAAATACAGAAATAAATAAGCAGGAGATGATGGAAGATAGATTGGTTTACTCTTAGCCAAATTGGATCTTATTGCACCCTGATCTCTAAACTAATCATTGTTTCCAGGAAAATCTCTGATCTTTATTTCAATTACGTCAGGAAGCTCTTAGGGCTCTCACAATCTTATATACCTGATTGCTTTTAGCAAATGATGTCCCATCTTATCTTATACTTTGTTATAATATTCCAGTACGCCAGGAGCCAGAGGGGGATTAATTCTTTTAGTTAAACTGTAACTTAAAAATATAATGGTGTTTTGGTATATAGAGTATTATCTATGCAATCCTTAGTTGTGGTTTGTGAAAAGGCAGCCAGATCACTTACATGGGGTCTTAATCTCATGCAGAAGCTTTGATTAGCAAGCACATTCACTCATCCAATCGGATCCTTAACAACTTCAAGAAACTTTGGAAAAAGAATAAACTTTCAAAAATCGATGTTTACTTCTAATAGAAAAAATGTAGAAAGTCATTCCCAACAGTTAAAACCAGAAATAAGTTTTAATTTCACACAATCAAAGATCCAGAGATGGATCACTTATAGTGTCAGAAATCACAGTCATGAAGAAGGAACCTGGTTCACATGGAACACCTACTCATGTATGTCTATATTATTTGATGCTGAATGTTAATAAACTTTGTAAGAGACTCAAATGTTTCTATGTAACACTTAGGGTAGTCAGTAACATAATCTCCCTCTTCCTATTTTGTGTATTCACTCTACAAATAGAAATCAGGGATGTTGTGAAGGTCAGGTTGGTATAAGGCACTAGTCTAGAAAGCAGGAAGGTGAATTGTAGTCCTGTTTTAGGCATGAAAGTCATCTGGGTGACTCTCTCTCAGCCCAATTCACCTCAAAGTTGTTGTTGTGGGGAAAACAGGAGGAGGAAGGAGTATTTATGAATCTTTGCCATCTTGATTTATTTGTAAAGTAATAAAGGTGGATAAAAATCTAATAAATAAAAAATGTGATGTCAGCCCCGCTAGATAGACCAAATTAGAAAATGAGCTCTATAGGAAGTCTAGTACTTCTTTTACTGAAATTGGCTTCTATTGTTTAGTATTCTATGGGCAGAAAACCTAGATATACATAATCGACAAGCATTCATGCATAAATTGTAGACAGCCATAAAACAAGCAAGCTATAATCCCTGATTCAAATATCACACTATCTCTAAGTCCTACAAACCATATATGTGTGATATTAGAACCCAGATAATGATACATCAGCCTGTACGACCACTGGGCATATAGTTCAAAAATCCTGTAGTTGTTTAAAATAATTTATATAGTATATACATACCCACAGAACTGGAAATTACAAGTGATAAATAAGTTTGAAACTGATTTATGAAACAACCGTGTGCAATGTGTCTCTATTCAGAACAATGTTTCAGTAGAGTCAATCAGAATTACTTCTATTACAATGTGCAGAGGATCATTATGTGATAAATTCAAAAAATGAACACATATTACATCCAGTGATTAGCTTTTAGATTTGCTTTCCTTTTTGGCCTGCAAAATTCTAGACCTCTAATCATTTAGTTACTTAGTATGAAGACAAATATAAGCAGTGCCTATTCAGGGATGTTCATTTTCATTAGTGGGAAGGGAGGGAAGTGGGGAGGGAGGAAGAGATGCTTTTGAAATGGGTATATATGTCACTATCTTTTAGATTGTATAAGTAATCTTTTTTTATCTAAGAGGAAAATAAAAACCAGCACCTTGCTTGTTTTAAGTATATACTCTTTCTGCTGCCGGGGCTGGGGGAAGAGAATATAGCTAACTGTACAGAATTTGTCAGTGATTCCAAAATGAAGCTATATTAATACATTCTCTGATGGAAAGAAACCTAGAGACCATTGGATATTCCTTGCAAATGAACTAAAGTTGAGATTCTATATAAAAGTGACATGAAAAAGGTGTTACTGTACTTCTAAATGGCAGAAAATCCACATAACATACATTATAGCTGCTATTGCATGAAATAACTTATCATGTCTTCAAGACTATGCAGAAGTAGTGGGAGGCTAACATTTGGGTATTACGACAAATGACAAATCTTGAATATGAACCAAACAACAGAAGATTTATTTTTTTCTTGAGAATGTCAGCATGTGTTGGATTCATTCCTGTCAGAGGAAAGTTGTATTTTTTATCCCATTAGAAATAGTAACAATCATTGATCTATTTCTATGATTTCCCACAAGGACTTCTGTAAAATATATCTTCCAGTCTGATGACTGATTTATTATGTGCCATTAAGTCAGTTTGAACTCCTAACAATCACATAGATCATTTTTTTCTATGACTATCTATCTTTCAGGTCTCTCAATAGGGTTAGCCATCACCATGAAATGGAAAGGTATAAAACCCTTCTGCTATTTATTTATTTATTTATTTGATTTGTATACCGCCCCTATTCCGCAGACTCGGGGCGGTTCACAGCAAGTATAAAA
>JANHFL010006417.1:26036-42854 GCA_032468155.1 Oxyrhabdium leporinum | reverse complement strand
GCCCCCTGTTCCTGTATCAACTCTGACACTAGGGGGGCCTTGTTCCCAATAGACCTGGCGTTGCATAACACCAGCCGCGACCGCAGGGCTGAAGACCCCAGAGAAAGTTCTGAGTTGAACCTTCAGTTGAAGTATCAGATTGTCTCAAATTATGAGTGTTCCTTGTTGCTCTCTGAGCTTGCTTGTTTTTTGCAGACGTTTCATTACCCTAACTAGATAACATCATCAGTGTCTCAAATTATAAACAGTATTAAATAACAGATGCATACACATAGGGAAAAACCATGTCAGGAATCTATTCTTCATTTGTTATCTTTGATGCAGCAAATTTCTGTTGCCAAAGAGACAGTGTTGGGCATCAAGTCAGCAAGTATTAACTGTGTCAGATAAAAAGTCAGCAAATGATAGATTGCATTTTAAAAAAGAATGAACAGGAGTTC
The DNA here is from genome assembly GCA_032468155.1 of Oxyrhabdium leporinum. Classification (NCBI taxonomy): domain Eukaryota; kingdom Metazoa; phylum Chordata; class Lepidosauria; order Squamata; family Cyclocoridae; genus Oxyrhabdium; species Oxyrhabdium leporinum. The sequence goes on along the minus strand of JANHFL010006417.1, from coordinate 42,414 downwards.
TGTGAGCAACAACTTGCAAAATAATTCGGCTAGTATTTGTCAGTTTCTAGCAGTTTTTATTGTTCTAGTTCTAGCAAGAATTTGTCCATTTTCTTGTGAAAAGGAAGAGATTCTTGGAATATATTTACAATATACCAGTATTAGTAATTAGTTTGAATTAAACTCAAGTTCTGACACCAAACTTAAAAATTCTTTTTAATGTTCATCTAAATAAAAATTGGGTCATTTTTTCTTCTGCCAAAAAGAAAATAATAACACACATTTTATCAAGTCTATCTATAACATTGTGCTGATCCCTAGGGCATTGGATACATTTTATTTTATATTTGTATGTGTGCATAATATTTTGTTTGGATACATAAATTTCTTGAATACAGTAGATGTGGTGGAGGATAACTATTACTTCAACAAACCCTTCTTATAGCCTTACATAGTAAGTATATGTATGAGTGGGGAAAAGAGTGAACTGAATATGAATATGTACTTTAAAAACTGTAATTATCAATATGAAGAAATGATTTTGTAAAGCAATGGGGAGGGCCTTAACATTACATGTAGATGGCCACACATTTTGAACCTAGAATCTCTAGGTAATGGTAGACAAGATTTGTATTTGAAACTGTGGAGTCACTGTTGATGGAGTCACATTATAGAGCTCTGGAGACTACTAGTCTTACTTGTTTCATATTGCTCCAATGTCACATTTCTTTCTCAAGTGTTTCTTTTATATACAGTATATTGATTATGTATATCTATAGAGCAATGATCTATCCTTTATGGTCAAATAATTATCTTCTGTCATTTTCACCCAATTTATCTAATAAACTGAGGCTTGGCCAGACAATAGCATTCAAAAAAGAATAGAGCCATATGAAAATATTTTTAAAATGTCTGGGACAAAAATGAATATTATTGATTCTATTAATTTAATTATTTGAATGCTATATTTTGAATACACATACAAACATACTTTTTTTGTGTTTATGGACCTCTACTTCATATCTGAATGGATTACTAGGTTTATTCTTAAAACATATTAAATATGTGAATAAAATTAGAAGAAAGAAAAATAACTGAAAATAACTTATTCCTTTTGGTACATAATACACACACACAAGAGTCATATAAGGCAGAAGTGACATGAAAAGGGATAGACAAAACAAATGATGGCATAAGGTTTTGTTCCATGTGAAACTAGAGAATCAAATCAACGCTGATAGTTGAGTAATTTGAATTTATTTTTTAGTTAAATCCACTACACTTCTTATATACTTTTACATTTATGAACACAAATCAAACTTTGCTTGATACAGCAAATGTCTCTAGGTTGTATCTAAGATATGTGACAATGGCATGATGTCTTTGGGAAATGAGTGTACCCACTATATAAATGTAGCAATTTCTGAGATCACTAACAATATTAAAGCTGGTGAGAATATTCTGATGCTCAATTGTGATCTCTTGAAGAGTCTTAAAATTTGAAATTACTGTTGACTATGCATTTAAAATACAAATACAGTACAATTAAAAATATCATGCAAAATAGATCCTGAGTGAGCAAGGAAAGTGTTAATTGTGCATGATCATCACAAATCTTTTTCCCAGACTTAAATTCTAACTTTAGAGTTAATAGTAAATGCTCCAGAAAGTGTTTCCCAATCTTGGTAACTCAAAGATGTGTGGACTTCTTCCCCCCAAATTCCCCTTGCTCTGGAAATTCTGGAAATCTCCAGAAGCTCTACTTAAAGTTGTATTGCGAGGTAGACTTTCAGTGTCAATTACCAGTGACCTTGAGAATGTGCAGTGCAGAAACACATTACAGGCAGTCAATATTTGAAGAAGCCAATGCAAAAATACAATAAAAGTTGGAAGAAGAATTTAGAATACTTATGCTCTTTTTTAGCCTGATTTTATAAGCATTTAGATCTGTTATATTTGTGGGTGCATGGGTGCGTGTTTCATCTTCAAGATAAAAGCAGTTTCTTGGGTAGCTAAATTTAAAACAGAATAGGAGGGCTTATAGGAAATGATGAAGGATCCATGCCGTCCTTATTCATTCCTGATCAGAAGCTCCAAACACAAAAACAGTAAGAAACATCTGCATGTTCAGCTTGATTCAAATACACTGTGGAATTCAGGCCAGACTGTATTTGTCCTTCTGCAAGGTGTGTTCCCTTCATCAAGAATGCTTCTCCTTCCTCCATATTTTATTCAGATTGCAAGTTAACTTGAATTGGAATTCTGTCAGAAGAAAGTAAGCAGGATGAATGGGTCTGTTGAATAATTCGCTTACTGAATAATGAATTGCTTTAAAATGTGTGGTTTTTTTTTAGCTGAAGTACCATTCAGGCTATTATATTTAATAGCTGATTGCTGGCTCTTTTCCTGCTTAATAGAGGAAGACTTTTGCGTGGCTACAGATTGTCTGGTTACAAGCATATGTAGAAAGTGGACAAATTTGCTTTCTAAGTAAGTCCCTACAGGAAAGATATGATCAGGATTTATCATATGGATTTTATTACTGTTTAATTTGGGCATTAAAACATTGCCTTCTGCCAAAAATACATGCAAAAGATTGGTCTTTACAAAATATCAAGTATCTTGCGATGTTATTGCTACTGTTGAGGAAAAATACAATTTTAAATTGCATTGGTCTACAGGCTAATTTCTCACACTGCAATCAATTTAAAATTTGACAGCTTGTATACCAAAACTCAAAACTTTGAAATGTTTGTTTGAACAGAAAGATGAAAAGCTGACAATTTTAGGAATGGTTGCTGTTTGAGGCTGGGGAAGGGGCTATAGAAAGAGGCTGTCTGCTGAATCAAAGAATTTCATCAAAATGACAAAAGCAGAGGTATGTTGTTGTAACACAAGTTCTTCTCCTTTTATATCCATGTTGCATTGCCTACAATGTCACAACATGGATATAAAAGAGGAGGAACTTGCAGTGTAATAACACTATGCTGCTTTTATCATTTTGCTGCTTTTATCTATGCTGCTTTTATCATTTTGCCCCTTGCCTCCTGAAAGTATCTGTAAACAAGAGACAGATCATGCAGTCATAATTGCCATTTTGACATTTTTGACCTGTCCTCTGCGAATGCCTTGGCTCAGGATTTCGTACAGAATTTCTTATGGTGGGTTTTGAGTTTATTTATTGTTCAACAAGATGGTGTTAAAACTGCTGTTACTTGTAATGTTTTTGAACCAGAGTTGATGCATTCTGAATTCTTCTTGGGTGCCATATCCTAATCTGGGGAAAAAATATAGAGGATTTTCCTCCGTGGGTCTTCATTGGGACTTATTTAAAACATGGAGAGCTGAACTGCAGTCCATTAGAAAAATGACTGTTCAATAAGAATAATTTCTTCTACTGTGATTGACCCTACTGAAGTCATTGTTTAGCCGTAAATACACCATTCATCCCAAACTCCATTCCATCTACTTCATGGTCTGATATAATAACAGCGCTTGATTTCATAAGGTGATCCTAAAGATTTGAGTAATATGTTAGGTATTTTGTTCATTATTTTGTTTACTTGAAATTTCTACATAAATGTTAAAAATAATCAAGCTCTGCCATACCAGCTTTTGTTAACCATTTAAAACATGGTTCAGGACCAACCAGTGATGTTTTCATGATTCACAGATTTCATGTTTCACTTTTTATCCCCTTCAATTGGTATCCAAACATGCCCCTGTGACCCATTCTTGTATGACTTTTCCTCATAATATGCCTGTTTTAAATTTATATATGGCCACAGTACAAACATCTTAAAATTGTCTAACTCTTCCATTTTTAAAGTAGTTTTTTTCCCTCTTCTCCCAAACCATTTCTCGATGAGGGAAAAATCTAAAATGTTTCTTAGAAGATGAGGCTGATAATGAAGTCTGGGGCTGGGATTGCCTACCTCCTGAGGTAATTTATAACTTTCTCATCTGGTCATTGGTTATTGCTATTGAAGCCAATTTGGACTTCAGGAAGTTCACTGATTTTGTAAACTTAAATAAATTGAAATTCATGTAATGCAGCATTAATTTGTTTGAATTCATTAGGAGTTTGCTTTAACGTTTATATGGAAGCTAAACATCCATTTCATTTCAGAGATATTTCCTTACTTCAACAGATAAACAGAATGAGCATGGGCAGGCAAAAAAAAAAACACAGTAGGAGTGACCGTGACTTCTGCCTTCTGGCTGGTTGAAGATTGACTTTTGCTTGAGGTGGAAGAAAGCAGGGAGGATTGGAAATCATGATCTTGTCACCATACCTGGCCAGAGCAGTTTTGTAGGGCAGTGCAGTTCGTCAATACAACTGATGTGAAGGTCTTAAAATTTTAATACCACTTGAGTAATGGGGCCTGGTTTTTAGATACTTCAATCAATCAATATGTCACCCATCTTATTGTTGAACTGAGGTATCTTGATTCAAAATTGTTGTCCTATGATGCCCATTTCACTCACTTGAAGTTACAAGCAGACAGGATAATTTTAGTAGAAGATACAGGAAGATTTTAATTCTGAGATTGATTCTGTTGATTTTTCCCAAAACCCTTGGCCCAGCTAACTATTATTTCATATATATTACACATTAATGGACATTTTAGTTTCCCAACAATCCTGAACAACCCAAAATATTGATTACTTTAAATCTATTCCTATGTTATCATGTCAGTCTTTCCACTAAAATAGAAAATTGTTCAGAGGCAGCCAAAGAATTAAGACCAACAAAGACCAACAAACATTCAACTATGCTAAAATATCCCTTTCTTAAAATAAATGTATAACTACCCTAGAAACAACTGGAAAGCCCATTTCCTCAGGACATATAGAAAAACATATCAAAGGTAGATGGAGGCAGTTAATGAAGGAGGAAAATATATTTTTTTCAGTGTCCAAACTAGCATTTACCCATTAACACTTTACAACAAAAATATTTTTGCATTGAATGATACATTACTCTATTTCAGAAGTTGGTAATAGTATTTTCTACTTTTTATAATTCAGAATGTATGATTATAATTTAATTTATTTAACTTTTTTATTCTAGTTTTCTACTTAACATCTACTTCAAACTGCTTAAGTAGCATTTTAGATAATGCTAATTGGCTTTAGAGTATTTTCTTCACCCATAACACATAACTCAAAAGTACTATAATTGTCATTCTGTTTGAGGCTGAAATGGGTTTGAAATTGTCTGTATCTTTGGCTTCTAAACTTTTCTCTCTGTCCCCAAATTAGGGTATTAAAATATCCATTTAGAAACAGCACCAATATGAGGCTATCTAGCAGCCATCTGAAAACTTGAACTATATCAGCTGGCATTCTTTAGAAAGAGGCTGACAGATAAAAGATCACAACCAAAATGTACAATGTGTAACAACTTTAATAAGTTGACACAAAATGTTAAAATAAAATCAATAAAAGAAACGAATTCTCTTTTAGAAAAGAGAAAGCAATACATTTATATTAATGAATAGAGTTTACTTTGGCAGTATGATAAGAATATAAAACCAATGAAATCATGAAGACTTCATAAAAATATATTTTTTCGCAAGTTACAGATATGTGATTGATGTTGTTAATAATATAGAACTGATAACATCAGATGTTTCATTCACACATAATTTTTAGTATAGATCACTGCTTTATAATTTCTAGAGACTTACTGACAATATTGTGCCACAACAAATATTGAAATCCGCTCCTTAATCATCAGGACTTAATTATGATGATTTAGTTGGTAACAGTAGTAAATGACTGAGATGAACCCCACTATTGATACACCTGTGCTACAGCTGGTGGTTATACAGTATATTTGAGACAATGAATATGTAAATTGGAATGATTTTATTTTTGAAACATACAATTATTTTAAAATTGTTGGTATTTTGCCAGGAGATCTGCTGACAACTAGAATGAATGTTTCCAAGAGGTGAAACCATTTAATGTGCACATACGTTCTCAACAGGAATTAACCGGCATCAAGTGTTAAGAGGCAGACTAACAGACAGATGAATCTGACTGATGAGGCACAGGATAACTAGGATATTTTTCAGCCTAGCTCCATTAAGATGAATTGGGATTGTTCAAAAGTTTATCTTTATTATGAACAGAGGATATTCTTTATGTTTTGTGCCAGAATACCCAGATGACTTGAACCATTCATATTATGGGGCTAATGGCTTCCTAAGGTTATTCTACAATGATGCTTAGTAAGGGGATGGGTAAGAATCTTTAATATTGCATTAGACTATACATACATTTGGTTTTCCCAAAGGTGCTTTTTCAACTGGACTGTTTCCAGCTCAAAACTGAAGAAGCTTCTTGAATGAGAAATGAAACATCTTCAAGCAAAAACAAAGTTCAGTTGTTCAGCTGCCTTTTGAAAAAAAGCATCTTTGGGACAACCATGACCTGGATGACTGAGAATCTCCATAGACATACATTTGATTTGACTTGACTACTATTAGACTGTAATTCCTCAGCGATTTTAGAATGAATATGGGCAGCTATCAAGTTCCCTGAAGTTTTGTAGGTCCTTTTAGACTGTGGTAACTTGGCAATTATAAGGAACAAAAATAGGAAAGAAGCATCTACTCTTCCAAGAACTCTCATGCTGTTATAAATTTATCAAGATTTTTAAAAGTTTGTGTTTTTCAAATAAAAGCTGAAGAGGAACTTTCAACATTTGGAATGACCTCTATCCACAGTCATGAGTCATGTTAAGGATTATTACTGAAAGATTATTTATTGTATAAAAACAATTTATAAGATCAGAAATTTGTCTCCAAAGTAGTTCACCAAAGAGGTTGAGGGCTAGAGAGCCTGCCTTCATGGCAGAGACCCATATACTATGCAATATATTAACTCTGGAGATTCATTTGGTTTGCTCATTTCTGTTCATTGTGTTATGTTTACTACCTTGAATATGTTACTGTGGAAATTGCTGTTTTGTATTTTTCTGTTCATTGCCCAGAATCATCTGATGTAACAGTAAAAAACAGTAATAAAAATGAAAAGAAGGAAGGAAGTAATCTTGTTTTGTTTTGTTTTTGTAGCAATTGTCATGCAGTGGAAGTTTCTTGGAGAGACATTCTAAACTGAGGGGAATAATTATTGCCTTGATTTAAAGAGGTGAGGGAATAATGGATGTTTTTAATTCAGGAGCTTGGAGGCAATATGAAGCAACAAGTTTCTACAGTGGGAGAACACTTCAAACTTAAGAAAATTGGGCCACTCACAAATGTAGAATTTCGAAAAGAAAATATTTTATGACTTTTGAATTTTTCTTTGAGTTCCAAAACTGGTTTTTTGTTTATAAAACAAAATTTTAAGCAAACAAATAAACTCTAGATTTCAAGAGCGATTACATTACTCCTTGTATCATTTCTCACTTTTTCTCCATATTCCTCTTTTGTTGAACAATCTGCTGATCAATGAATGTTTCCCCTATCATTTGAAGAGATGCTGAAAAGGGAGGGCAACAAAGGGTAAACAATTTCTTAGCCAACACACATGGACACAAATAAAACAAGGCAATGTAATTTAATGATAAATTGGAACAAAAACCATAGAAACATAAGGATTGGCACTCAGGATAGCAACTCTGTCAATGCCAGGATGAATGGATAGCACCTTAATTCAAGAATAAGGAAAGGTATGAGTATGGCAGTTGTAAAACAGAGGACGGTGAAGTCTGTATTTATTTCCAATTTAGCAGGAATATTCCAAAGGTACTTTTTCAAAAGGCACCTGGACTTTTTTTTTTTTGAAAAACAAGTTTAGTTGCCTTTTGAAAAAGTACCTTTGGATAACCAATGACTTGCATTACTAATAATCTCCATAGACATCTTTATCAGGAACATTTGTGATTTTGAGCCATCCTTAGTTTCATCTTAGTTATGTCTCTGTTGTTACCCCTCTCTTCCTTAGGGTGTTCTGATCCTTCCTGTCTGTTTCACAGAATAGTTTTCATTAGCATTGCTTTAACAATATAACTATTAAATAGCAGCAGATCTTATTCATGTGTTACTTACTTTGGCAGTTAGAAAACTGCCAAAACTGCAGAAAATGGAATTCTGTTTTAAATTAAACTTTGCTTATGGTTAACATACATTAAATTTGATAAGTGTGCTATAGCAGGGCTCCCAAGTCTTAAATAATTGGCAACTGACAGAAAGTCAACATGTAAAATTTCCCACATTACTGAGGCTCTATACAAAGAAAAGTTATTAGTGTGCACAATGCAGTCTTACTAAACTTTTAAGTTAATTCCTTTGTTTCAGGCTTGAGAACAAGTATTGCTGAACAAGGTTTTCATTACATATCTCAAGGAAATTTTTTAAAAACTTCAGGGAATTCTGCCAAGGCCCTGCAGCTGCTTTTCTGTGAGGTGATAGTTTTTGGCACCTCACCACCCTTATACATCCATATTAGCATCTATATATGTGCTCAATTTCCTGTATTTCTGTCCATTGTTAGGCATAGTTCTGCTTTCTACCTTGTCCTGCTTACATTTAGTTCTCCTGCTTTTTACTCAATGGAGTGCCAATCTTTATATAGGTGGGCTTACACTATTAATGTGGAATTGAGAAGTACAATTACACTTACGTGTTTCCACTCTTGTCTACAATGTACTGGAAGTAGGCCAGAACAGAGAAATAGTTCTGTATTTTATTTGTTTACCGGTCCACACCTCATTTGATGAAAGAAAAGTTACTTTATAAGTTTTTTTTTTCAAAAGGGAAGCGATTTTTGGGGGGAGGGAGGAGGGGGGGGATACTCGCAGGTATAGCTTTGGAGTATATTGCAATAAAGAAAAAGTACCCGCCGCGAGTTTGCACGGACGCAAAAGCATTTTTAAAAGAAACGTCCTTATTGGGAAAAATGTAACGGATAGAGCAAGCTAATAAATAGGACGACTACTCCTCTTACAGCAACTACGGAATAAAGAGGGATGGGCTGCAGGACCACCACCACCTCCCGCCGGGCGTGTTCATTGGAGGCAGGGCGGAGGAGGAGGAGGAAAAGTCATATTTCGAACCTTGGCGTCTTCCCAGCTGACGATCTTTTAGGTATCCAACTCTTCGAACGCCCGCCGGAAAAGCGAAGGTTCTAAGAGTTGCAGCGTTCCAAGCTTGGAACGTTGCTGTTCCCGGGATCAGGGCTTCGAGAGCTTCGGTGTAAGACCTCCGTGGGGCTTCCCCCCCCCCTTTTTTTTCCAATACCCCGCCCACAGCTTGCAAGTTTATCCAGGGGAAGTTTTTTTTTTTTTCTCAACTTGAGCGCTCGCCGCCACTTCTTTCATTCCCTCCTGTCCCTCATTTCGTGCGTGTCGATTTATTTCTTGGGACGAGTGTTGGGCGTCCCTGGTTTATCTTTGTCTCTTGTGGGGAATGTGGAAATGGCCGGTGACAACAGTCCTGGAGTCTTCTTGTGTTGGCGACGCTTCGAGCTCTTACTGTTAGCGACAGCGGCCACCGGACTATGCAGCGGGGTCTCTGGAGTCAAGAATCCCAGCTGCCACGAAGTAAGGACGGCGTTTCAGATGCGGCAGATCGGTCCCATCAAGCTGGTTCCTGATGTTCCCACAACTGGTCAGTACAATTTTCCCACCCCACCCTTACACCAGAATCGTCAAAACACCCTCTTCCCCCGTTTAAAAACACACTTAACTCCTGTACTCTCTACCCCACTTGCGAACATCTGAATAGAGAGGGTAAAGCAGAACATCAATCCGACCAACTCTTTGATAGGTCTCGGAGACATTAAATTAGGGCTCCTGGGGGACAGGGGGAGAAAACGACCAGAGTTTAAATGGTACAGGCAGCGGCTGCATTTAAACCAGATAAAGTCTCCCTTTATCAAAATAAACCTTTCGTGCAACTTACTTTGCTTGCATTGGGTACAGTAGTTCCAAGGCGGTGTGTGGGGTGTGTGTTTGTGGGAGTGTGTGTGTGTGTGTGTCGCGATAACACCCTGGAAAACCTTAACGGTTGGCATTGTTTGGGTTTCCGGGGCTAAGGGACTTGAGCATACTGGCCCGACGGGTGAGCGCAGGTGTGCAAGACAGCATAATCGGTGACTCGCGCAAGGACAAACCGTCTGCTCAGTCGCCTTTGGGGAGGCATAATCCAAAGCGGCAATTGGACTCAGCCGAACCATTCTCCTTCCTTTGCAAACTGGAACAGAGAGCTCATTAAAAGGACAAGAACGTCTATAGGAAAGATCGAAAGCGGAGTATGACTGTTGACCTGATTGGTCTCCGTTGCAATCAATGCGAACGAAGGAGCGAGCAATTAATAAAGTACAGACTGGATTTTCAAAGGAAACGGAATGGGTTATGAAGTTACAGCACATGGATTGGGTTTTTCTTCATTCCTTCCCTGTAAAAAACATGAAGATAGGTGGGCAAAGGTGGGCTTTGAGAGATTTGAGAATGTTAGGGTTGTGGATGGAATGACAGGCTGGTACAGCTGTCAGTGGCATTTGTACTGATTTCTAAATCAAACTGAAGGCAGGAATAGGTAACCTTTTTTGCCAGCTAAATCCCAAGCTTCTTGTGAGTTTATGCATTCAAATATGTTTGCCCACTCATGCATATTTGTAACAATCTCGGTGCTGGAGGAGACTCTCATATTTATTGATCGATCGATTGATAATCAAATTTCTAAGTCTTCCCAACTAGATACAGAGCCTGGAAAGTGTATAATTATAAACCAATACAAGACATAAAAAAGAGACAATAAATATAAAAATAGAGCTTTACAGAGGGACATTGCCCAGGCAATGTTATACACCAAAAAGGTACACCAGCAGCAATCTATCATACAACTTGGGGTAAAAACTTGTTTTTTTAAGGCTGCCTATGGGGCTGAAGGGTTGGATTGGTCAGAGTGCCACAGGATGTTCCTTCAGAGGGAAAGTACCACAACATGTTGTGGATGGAGTCCTATGTAAATAAGAAGGGATGATATTTTATTTGTGTTTGAAAGGATGGATAGCTTTGTCAGTGCTTCATGCCCTATTCAACTATTTTGCCCCACTTGACTTCACCAAATGGTGGGGCAGGAAATGGCTGCATTATGATGGCAATGTTGGACGAGGTACCTTGGCTTGCAAAACAGTGGTTTGGGGTAGCTGAGCATTTAATATTACTTTTAAACATCATATAATTAGTTTTGTGTAGTAGAAATCCATGTATTACACAATATTTTTACAGACCCAAAGTTAATGTCCTTTAATATTTGAGAAAAACTTTTATTTATATTTCAGTGCCCCACTTCTAGCTAACTTATGAATCAGACAATTAAATCACTAACAAAATCCACTTGCTTTAAGATGACATAATTACTTAAATTACATGTACTGTATACGTTATCTTTGACAGCACACCTCTTTAAAACATCCTCTATTTAAACTTTATTTTACATACTGGCATATTAGGTTTTCTTATTTATAGTTTATACTATGTTTTTGCTCTACACTGAGAAAGAAAATTTTACATATTTAATATAATCAAAATATAATTTTGATAATGAAATACAGAGTTATACAGGTGTCTTATTGTTTATCTTATTCTAAGAACTTTATGAATCTCTAGATATTCTTTGGCCAAAAAGTTGCATGTGTTGATTACTTGTGGGTATATGGATGTGAAAACCCACATGCAGTCCTTCACCAACATGTGGTCTTCACCAACCTCATGTTCCTTCACCAAGCTTGCTGGAAACAGAATTGCTGTGGACTGAAGATTAAACAACAGATTAACCTTTCCCTATTCTTTTTGGGTGCCTTTTAGCTTACGTTTTACTGGACCACAGGCAATGGGCATTTTATCTCATTGTTTCTTTCAAAGAACCATTATAATTTCTGCTAGAAATATAATTTCTCTTACCCTTTAACTTGACCCCAAAGTAGAGGCAGTATTTTTTAATTAATTTATTTACTTACTTTGCATAATGGCTTTCCCTCCCTCCCTGTGGCAATATTAGATCCAGGCCACCGAAAATGGATGGAAAAGCTGTTGTCCAGATGTGTTTGGACAACAAGTTTCAAAATGAATTTGGGACTTTTCACACATCTGCTGGGCAACAGAGCTCCTAAAAAGAGAGAGCAGGTGAGTGATTGAGACTTACAATCATCCCCTCTGTAATTCCATTCAAAGGTGCGGGAGACCAAAGTAGAATCAATCACCTTCCCTCAAACTGTAGATAGGACAGAAGTGTGGAAATTTTTAGTTTTCCCCTGCCTTATTGCCCTTTAATAGCCTGATAGAAAAGTTATAGAAGCTTCCTTCAGGTGAGTCCATCTGCCACAGAGAATGACTGATTCTTTAGGCACAGAAAGAGAAACACAACTAAGGTTACAACAGGAGAGAGAAGAGAGAAGGGGTCAGCTGCTACTTCCATAAGCAGTTGATTCAGGTTGCATTTACCCTCTCATGCTGAAGTTAGGATTAGGACACCCAGAGAGTGGGCAGAAATTGCTTTTGGCTCCCCAATACTGCTTGTCTATTCCACTAAGGTAAACATTCTTTCCCTCTCCCTCTCCCCCTCCCTCTCTCCCTCCCCTCCCTCCCGTTCTCTTTCTTTCTCTCTCGAATTCTTTGGTGAACTATCAAATAATAAAACCAGATCTTCATGAAGTCTTCCATTAACTACAGTTCCTTGTTTTAGCCAACCCAAGAAACTTTGTTGAATGGTGTTCGAAGCAAACCACTGTTTTCACCAACTCCTAACAATGACTCAGATGCCATTTGAATATGGCTTTTGTTTTTTCAGCAGACTAGCACAGCTGCTCGCTGGGAGATTTTAAATAAAAAATAAAAATCAGCAATGCTAAATAACGCTGGTTGCTAAACATGCACTGATTTCTGCTTCGTGATACAATTGTGAGACGTATAGTCCGTGCTGTTGATATCTACAATGCATGTGAAGACGGCTGTCCAATTTAAAATTCTAGTTTATACTTTCCCATTCCCCTGTGTGTGTGTGTGTGTGTGTGTGTGTGTGTGTTGCAATGCAAAGCTCATATATGCATGAAGGAGGGAACAGTAATAATAATAACACTGCTTTCTTTAGCGGCAGTGAAAGGTAATTTCATTGTTTGCAAGTGTGAATTACTAGATTGAAAATGCAAATACACATTTCACAGTGGTGTGATCATGCACTCAGCCTTTTGCTCCGTTAGTTTCGAGGCTTCACCCCAAAACAAATAAAGTCTCGTACAGCGGGGAGCGCTGCATGTTTATAGTGTGAAAAAAATCAGAAAAACAGGGTTGTGCTTACTGCCTATAAAATAAATTAATTGTACGGAGATGGCTGTCAACACTGAATTCCAACTAAAGAAGGAAAACCAGATAATCTTCAGATGTAGGAGCTATCCACCTGGGACCGGAGCCCTTTGTTGGAAAACAGTTACTCATGAATGGTTCTCCCTTGCCCAGCTTTTAAACCAGAGATTGTCCCCAGAGAGTGAAACGTGGGGAAGCCAAAAAACCTGTATGGGGTTAACGAACCGTCTAAGCCATGATATAAATTAGACTCTTGTTCGGGGAAAGACCACCAAGCCAAACCTTTATTGCTTAAGGGCGTCTTTGAGGTAGAGAACCATAATAATAGTAAAAAGCACTCTAGAACCCTGTTTTTCAACCCAGGCCCCTTTAAGATGGGTGGACTTCATTTCCCAGAATTCTTCAGCCATGCTGAATTCTGGGAGTTGAAGTCTACACCTCTGAAAGTATATTGGCTGGGGAATTCTGGGAGTAGAAGTCCAGCATTCTGGCTGGGGTATTCTGAAAATCCACACCTCTTAAAATTGCTCAAGTGGACAAACACTCTTGAGTATTATATAGAATAAGTCCCAATTGCAGAATGGGGTGCATTGGGAATTCCTTGGAGTTCCACATGGTGGCTTAAAGTGATATTTTACAAGGGGTCCATCTTCACAAATGCCCTCATCCCCACAGCACACTTTTCTGAATTAGGTTAAAGGGGTTAGTGAGCTTTAAAAATCTCCGTGTACCCAAGAACTTATTGCAAGAACTTACCAAGTCAGGAGCCCTCTTTAACCACTCAGTCCTCCAAGAAAGAGAGCTGGAGAGAAGGAGCAGCTAAAGGGAGAAAAGTTCCTCTATGGTAAAATATGCCCCGCAACACTTGATTGGCTGCAGTGCTTCAGCCACACCTTCTCCTGGTGATGTAATGAAGCCTTGCCAGGGCTCCTGATTTTGCAGAGATTTCCTGGAAGAAGTGATTAGAATCTGTATTTCCCAAAGAGTTTACAGTTCCAATTTTTTCCCAGCAATCCACCAACTCTGGTTACTAATAAAGGTTAATCAAAGTAGTACTTTATGTGGCTGCTTTCCTCCTCCCCCCCCCCCCCCATTGGAGATACGTTTTAAAGGAACAAAGATGCAAGGCATACAAATGGGAGAAGTTGTAGCAAGCCAAAACAGCAGAGATAATCAGGCAATACAGCGATGAAGCCCAGGGGTACCATCTCCCCTCACCTGCCTGAGATGTCAAAACCACTTCAACCTGGGGCGTGAAGGTAGGTTGGGGCCTCCCAGGTGAGGACTCAGAAGTTTCCCCCAAAGCCAGCCCCCGGAGGCTTCAAGAGAGTGGCAGGCCGGCTTCTAAATGCTGCTTTATCTAGAACGGGTGGTCTCTTGAATGGCCTTAGTTTGCAGCTGTTTTAAATCATGGCTGGGCAGAAGGCAGTTCTTTATCTAGCCTCAGATTTGCTAGGTTAGATGCAGGAGGCTCGGATCGTGTGTGTGTGTGTGTGTGTGTGTGTCTGAATCCTCACGGCTTATCCATCATGCCAACAGAATGACTCTGCTGTGCTCCGTATTGTGCTTTGCCATTTAAGGTTGGGATGGGCGTATCCTGAAGGGCAGAGGTAAGAGAGGAGAGGGCTCATGGGCAGAATCCCTGGCAGGAGAGCCTGAAGGATTTTAGCTGCACCATCCGCTGACGGAGCATGGTTTTGCCAATTGAGATGGTCCTATTCTTAAAATGGGTGATTTTCCAATGTTCCTTTCCGGTCCTTTCACTGTAAAGCAGAGGTGTCCAAGGTTGACAGCTTTGAGACTTGTGGACTTCAACTCCCAGAATTCCCCAAGCCGTAAAGTTGCCAGTTTTGGATACCCCTGCTGTAAAGTCAGGAACCTATACCCCAAATCAAAACCTTAAATGCCTCAATATATTTCCACGGCGTAAAAGTGACCGGGTCAGAGAAATCCAAACTAGACTCTGTTGTTTCTCTGTGTCATATAACATATGTGGGTATATACATAATTTTGTGTTTATTTATTTAGTTTGTCATGTTTATGCATATATTGGAGGTGGGGAGTCTTTGAGAGCTATATGCAATAAAATTTCATTTTAATGTATGCCCGATTAGTGTATATTCAAAGTGACAATAATCTCATTATTCTATTCTATTCCATTCCATTCCCATTCCTATTCCATTCCATATTTTCTGTTCCATTCCGTTCCTTATTTTCTGTTCTATTCTACTCTACTCTACTCTTTAAAATTATAGTCTTTTAACTTGCATCTTTTGGGATTTGCTTTTTGGAAACACACAATTATTGGATTTATGGGGGAATTTGGCGTTGAAATTACAGAATTACTTGACTTTCAAGAGTTCATTTTGTGACTGTTCGAAGTTACGACAGCACTGAAAAAAATGACATGATCGTTTTTCACACTTATGACTTTTGCAGCATCCGTGCGTCATGTGATCAGAATTCAGACATTTGGCAACTGATTCATATTTATGACCCAGGGTCATGCGATTCCCTTTTGTGACCTTCTGACGGGCAAAGTCAATGGGGAAGCCAGATTCACTTCACCTCTGTATTAGTAGCTGAACAATTGCAGTGATTCACTTAACAACCGTGGCAAGAAAAGTCATAAGATGAAGCAAAACTAATTTAACAAATGCCTAGCTTAGCAACATAAATGTTGGGCTCAATTGTGGTCATACGTCAAGGACTACCTGTATTTTGGGTGTAGAAATTTTGCAATTCCCAAAAAAGGGCCATCACTTTTTCCCCCCTACTTTTATCTTCTGCCATTATCTTTCCCTGATGCTGAAAACAAGATTCTTGGTCCTGACTAGCCCCTTGCACCCCGGTTCCTGACAGAGTAAACTTACCCAACCTAATAAAGAAGGCAGTGAATTTGTTTATTTAATTATTTGTGAAGTTGTTGGCTTCTCTCTCTCTCTCTCTCTCTCTCTCTCTCTTTCTCTCTCATTTTATTTTCTCCCTCCCCCCTCTTTTTTCTCTCTCTCTCTCTCTCTCTCTCTCTTTCTTTCTTTCTTTCTTTCTTTCTTTCTTTCTTTCTTTCTTTCTTTCTTT
>JANHFL010006417.1:0-16521 GCA_032468155.1 Oxyrhabdium leporinum | reverse complement strand
AAGGGAAGCCCAAGTTGCAGTAATCTAAATAAGAACTAATCAGGATATGGATTGCTATTGAGTGTGGTTCTCTATCCAAGTAGGTGATAAATATGGTTTGTATCAGCAAATTATATCAGATACATTTAGTGAATAAAGTCTTATTTTGCCTTGAAATGTAGCTGGTCATATCTAACTCTGCAGCAAGCAGTACTTGCTTTTTCATCTGACAAGCTAACTCATAAAAATATGACGTTGGATAATTGCTCTGTCTTTCTTCTCACTAATATGAATATTGACTACTTGCTCCAATGCCTTGCCTTGCCCTTTTTTCTTTAAGCTCCAATGAATACGCAAAACTTCCCATTAGTGTGGTTTATTATTAATATTTTTTTGAAGCTGTCAACATTTTTAAAGGCTATGTTGAGTCTTCTGATTTACCTTTGATAAAAGATGTAATTGATGTAAAAGATACATATTACCAGTGCCATTCTTCCACTGTTTTGACATAATACATTTTAAAATATTATTTACATTTGTAAGTATTCAGTTATGTGAAAAAAAACCCTATAAAAACTTTGGTCCAGAAAAGTTAAGGTGAATAAAATAGCTGTGGTTTTTTTTTCCCTACGATAGAAAAGAAAAAAAACACCACTTGCCATGTACTGCATAGGCCATGTACTGAACACATCATGCATTAAGGAAGCTATAAAGTACTTTTGGGAAAGCACTTGATTTCCCCACTCTACCCTTCACCCCATCCCAGTTCAAAGTATCTATCTATTATACAGAAATGATTAGGGATGTTTGTTCTTGCAATAATTCACGTAAAGTATATAGATTTTGCTGACATGAATTATAAACTGGATTGCACATCTGGTATGTGGCTTCCTAGATTCTACCTTAATAGAAACATTATGTAAATATTTGCGAACTGACAATTCCCATCATCTCCAGAGAGCATGACCAATGAACAGGGATGATGACACAGGCAATATAAACATTTGAAGGCTCTAGATTGGAGCAGGCTGCCATATATATTTTGTGGGAAGCTCTAGAAAATATTCAAGATTGCACCTACATTAGGAGATGGCAGCAGCAGCAATTCTAGATAGGAAAAAAATTGAAATTTTGTACTTCTCTTTAGCAAATTGAATATTACTTTATTTTAAAGACCTGACAAAAAATACATCATAACTCATGCACACATATGTGCACTATTTCCTTCTGAGCCCTTTAAATAAGGACACTTGAGAGATAGAGGATATATGTATTTTACATGAATCATAATGATATTTTTAAAAACTCTAGTATGTATAATCTTCCTTATTACAATTTTCCTTTTCAGATCTAAATGGTAAATTGGATTTTGGCTGAACAGGCCCTAGTTGGACTCAGCTGACATCTTTTTGTTTCTGAATAATAAATCTTATGATTCGTTGGTCTCTTTTTTTGAAAAAGGAAACATATCTTTGATAAAGATGGAGTAAATTTTGCATACACACATGTTCTATCCCAATCATAATTCTATCATATGCCAGATGTGGAATGCATTTTATTAGCACTGCAAAGCTTTGATTTATAAGAATGAATCATAATTATCTTTTGAATTACAATGTAACTTCAAATGTTGATGCAGATGTTTATAAAAAAGGTAAATACTTTTCGAAATTCTGGCTTATATCATAGATATAAAATTTAATTCTAGGTATTGAAATCCAGAAAATCTGTTCTGCTAACCCAGTGAACCACGCTTAACAAATGATTGATGTTGGATCATTAGCTAATTATATAATCCAATATTAATTGAATACAGAAGCATATAAACAATTAGAATATGAGGATAACAATCTCAGCTTCAAATAAATAATTGATTCCATTCAGCCAAAATACAACTCTGTATGCTGCTTAATATAAAATCACGGTGAACTGATATCCTTGAATACTTTGTGAGGAAATAGACCTAAAACCTTGGATTGATTGCACTGTATTCCCCATGAAAATAGATTCGTAGGTATTAAAATTTGAAGTGCTGAGCATTTGGATATTTTAAAGCTCATCTATATACTTAAACATAAAACTTTTTATAACATTGCATCTGTAACAACTTCTTTCAAAGAAAAACAGAGCATTAACATGAAATGCAAAAAAATTTCTCTACTAGATTAGTAAGCATGATTCTTACTTTGTTGAACTAACAGTTTTAGGATTACCTTGTTGGGGAAAAGAGAATGGCTGTTGAAACAGCTTATATGCAATTATAATTCCATTTGAATTTTAATATTACTTTGTGCTTTCCAAACAGTATGCATATGCCTTGCTTTTTATAATTTCATCTTTCAGAAGTCTTCAGCTTCTCTGATTTCTAACATTAAATTAAATTGAAAGAAAGGGAGGGAACATCTCACATTAGAAGAGACAGGGATGCCAGGGAACTTTAAAGTAACGAATAGGGTAGTTATGTGTTGTACCTGACAATAAAATGAATCCCAAAACACTACCAAGAGAATGTTGAAATAAATTCTCATGCATTCAAGTTAGAAAACAAAACTCTCTTTTGTAGCAGAACAAAACTTGAGGAGTTGCAAGATAAAATTCATCACCATATTCATTTGCATACTTCTTTGAATATTCTGATTCAGATCACCAATAAAAATATTCACACAAAATGTGCTAATAAACAAAAATTGAATTCTAAAGCAAATACATTAGAGGGGAAATGTGTCCAATATGATGGGAAGATGTATACACAAAATCAAATGGAGTGGAATAAAATGGAACGAATAGATTCATCTGTCTTTTTAGACTAGGGTTTAACTGGTGGGAAATGACTTTTCTAAAACATGTGGATGAATTTGTGACTAATTTGACCCATTTTTAAACATGGTGTAATTCTGTCATGTTATAAAACTTGAAACATATGTTCCATTCTTACGAAAGAGTCACCCTTCTGTTATTAAACTGCTGATTTTGAATCCATAATTGGAAAAACTGCTTTGGATTCAGCACAAATGAAGGTAGTTCACAATGTCAAGACATTGGAGGAGAGCAGATCACCCTTGAACCTGGCATATTTGCTGGCTGACTTTGGGACAGTCCTTTTATCTCAGCCCTAGAAAGGAGTCAGTGGCAACTATTTCTGAAAAACCTTGCCAAGAAAACTGCAAGGACTTGTTCAGACAATCTGGGAGAATTAGATGCAATTGAACTTGGGGGAGTGGAGGAGAGAAGTGAAAAACCTTTCACACTATCTTATTTGCCAGAGAGTGATCTTCAGCCCAAGGAAAGCATTGGAATGCTTATCAGAAAAGTCAACGATCAGGAGAAGGTGAAAAGATTAGGTTACAAGTCTTTGTTCTAAATGGTACTTCGAACAGATGCAATTTGAATCACTTTTTTAAATTAGGGAAGTAATTCCATACTATTAGTTTAAACTGTGTAGCAGATTTTTAAAAAGGAAACTCTACTGTTCAAAATATTCAGCAGCAATTGGACCCCCAAGAAAGATGAATATCTTTGATAATTAAAACCAGTATTGAACATGAGCTGGAGCTGAAAAATCCACACATATTTATCTGGGAACCTATCTGGGAACCCCACTGATCTTAAAGGGACTTATTTTGGAGTAAACATATATATTATTTTGTTTTAAACAATGCTTTGTAGATAAACTTGTTTTATGAATGATATCAGTGGAATAATATGAACTTTAAACTTCAAAATACTTTCTGAATTTATTTCCCATAGATGAGCTTCATGGATTTACATCTGTGAAACATAACAGGAAGTTCTAACAATATTTATTTTCTAGACAAATATGCTCTCTCATTCTTGCACAACATTCAGCTGTCTGACTCTAAGTTTTCCAAATGGGATTTCCTTCAAAGTCCACTCTAATACAAATGAATTAATATGATAAATGGAAAAAGAGCTTTTGTATTAATAGCTATGCTCTAAATCATTAAAATAAATTAAAATTAGCCAGGCAAAATAGGAAAATTAATAATTGAAAAGTGCACAAGGTAAATGGTGTACAACTATATGTTACAGAGGCAACAGAGATTTGCTTTGACAGAGATTTGTGCCACAGAGGCAATGTAATTCTCTTCACTGAGGCAAAGAGGCTAGAAAGATATTCTCAAAGTCTATCCTTCTCCTCTGTAAGGGTTACTTTTTTTTGATGAAGTGATGAATGGCAGGACCTTTCAGAGATCAGAAACAAGCAGGGAGACTTGTAAAGGCAGGAGGCAGAGGACTAAGATCCAGCATGGTGTTCGATGGAGAATCTCATTGTATTGCTTCTCAATTCTCTGCAGTTCATCACAAAACCTTCTTGGGTTGCCTTGGGTTATGGATCAGGAATTTTTTTTTAATTAAAGTAAATCTGGTGGGACCTAGAAAAAGGGCCTTCTCTGTGATGGCTCCCTCTCTTTGGGAACATCATTCCTCCAAAGATAAGATTGACTTTACTTTGTTGCTTTTCTGCAAGGCCTTGAAGATATGTTTTTTTTTCCTCATGGGACTTGGGGCCCCCATTCAGAGTCAATAATCTGGTTTATCTGACTGTAAGTGGGGGCAGTTTAAGCTCTAGATTTTGAACTTTGTGGATTTCTGGATTCGTGATGTTTTATGCTGCCCAGATCATGATTTACTAAACAATAAAACCTAATTATATCCTGCCACTTAAACCAAACAAAGAAGCCTTCTTAGGCTTGATGGATGCATACCAGAGACCAGAGAAGGCAGAATCTCTTATTTTTCAATGTTCTAGTTTTACCAGGATTTTCTGCACAGGTCAGTTTTACTGCTCAAATTTGGTTATCCTTCCCCTGTTAAACCAAATTTATGCAAGGGCTATACCATAAAGCTCAAGTCATACATTATCTAATGAACATATGAACTGCTGAAATGGCTCCTTTTTTTATTATGTCTGCAAACTCTGCAAGGACACATATATTGTACAAGCCTGAACATTAGAGGAAGGCAATGTCTGAGGTATTAGGAAATCCAAATCAACCCCTCAACCTTCCTTGGGATCAGAAACCCATTTGATGATGTACTAGATAACTGCAAGGATGGGAGGGAACAATTAAGAATAGACAAGTTGCTGTTTGGGACTGATTTCAGGTCCACTTTCAAGGACTTTTAAATGTGGAAAGAGAGTAATTTGTTTCCCAGAATTTCCTCATCTAATTGAGGTATTTTGCCACCAAATGGTTATGTTATCATTCAGGCGACCTGAAACGGGTTGTTAAGTGGCTCCTTTTCTATATATCCCTGCATGGATATTTTCTCTCCTTTAAAAAAAATCTCAATAACAACTTGGAGTTACCATAACAGGCTAACTTTTTAAAAAAACTCTGAGACAATATTGCTTTTGGGCAATTATTTTTATTTATTTATTAGGCTTGCTGGTCAGCCATCTCACCTAGAGGTGACTCTGGGTGGCTTAGAAACATTAAAAGCCAATACAACATTGAAGCAATAAATACTCTGTCAGGGTTCCAAGTAACAGTCCCAACGAAATCAACACTCTGAGGCCTGGAGTTTCCTCAAAGTAAGAATTTATTAGGAATGCCATATTGGCACAGTTGGTGAAAATCTGACTCTGAAGGACCTGAGGTTTTCCCCATCCAAATAAAAACCCAAAGTTCTTGTCCCCAGGTCACATGCCCATCACATGGTCCAATCAGGTCACAGTTCTCCTGCAGCTGCCTTTGGCCCACACCCTCCAAATACTTGGTAGGGACGCCCTTGGCTCCCATGGGAAAGAATGTTATTTTGGCTACAATTCCCCCAGTTATCTCCCCCTTACGTTCCCATAGCAGCAACCGATCTTGTTGTGGAAGCCCTGAAGATTTCCAAAATGGTTCCATGGCTGACATACACATAATAACAGTAATATTCATAGAGTCCACAGATTAGCTTGGACTAAACACAAATAAATATTAAAGTTTTACTTTCTCAATAGAATAAGTGGATATTTGCAAGAAAATTCACGATAGGGTAGAGACGTCTCAATTTCAGAAAGATAATTGCTTTCAGATAAATTCTCTCCTAAATGCTTATTTATTTATTAGAATGGGATGTGAAACTTTTCCTTTTCTTGACAAATGTAAAACATAGAAAATTTGTGCATGTAAATTGCGTGAGAATTTTTATGCATCTCTACAAAATCTTAATGAAAGAAAGAAAAGAGGGAGGAGAATGGAAAGTTGCCAATGGTCCTCTCCACTTTTGATGATTTATGTTCATGAAAATCAGGCTTGTCAGATGTTACATCTTTTCTATCCTGCTCTACGGAGTGGAGAGTTGGTCTCTGACAGAAAGCCACTTGAAGCGACTAGAAGCATTTGAAATGTGAATTTACAGATGAGATGGTATAAGCTGGGTTGACAAAATCAGAAATGAGGTGATAAGCTGGCTGAGAAAGCCAAGGGAAATCATCAAAACCATTAAAAAGTGGAAGTTATAATATTTTGGACATGGGATGCAACACTTGGAAAAATATGGTATACTTCACTTAATCCTCCAAGGAAAGATTGAAGGCAAATGAGGTCCAGGCAGAAAAAGAACATCATGGCTTCAAAATCTAAGGCACTGGTTTGGACAAAACTCAGCAGCACTTTTTCATGAGGCTGTTGATAAAAATAGGATCGCCAACATGATCGCCAACATCCAATGATGGATATGGCACAAGAAGAAGATGTTGATAAAACTGAGAATGTTGCAAGAAGCATGTGCAAATCAATAGGTTTAAATGGGTTTTTCTTGTCTTAAATAGAATTAAATGACTTTTCTTTAGAAGAAAATTATTAAGAACTGTGACTATGTGAAGATTTGAATTAACCTCTAAATGAAGTTAAGATGACATCTTGGGTCAACGATCTGACTTGCTGATTTAGAAAAATCAATTGATTTTCTGTATTTCTGCACTACCACTATCACTCTTCTTCACCTTCCTTGCGTTGTATCCTGTCATGGCATTTTTTTTTACAGAGATATGAAGTGTTTTATGAAGTCTAAAACTAAAATAAGGAATGCATCACTATAAAATTGCTGAGCTAAATATTTTCCATGATTAAATGTGAACTGTCCATTTATTTATTGACTCCATTCCCTTCCCAACTGTCTCCATGCTGGCATTCTGTCTCAAAGGTCTCAAACATGTTTTTAACATACATATTGTTAGCCTTATTACAGGTCTTCAGTATGTCAAATAAAGATAATAAAACTTTATGTTTAAATTGTGGGAATTTTATATAGACCGTTTCAACCATACATTGGATAGGAACACTACATTTTACTTGGAATTTGGGAGCAGTAACCTACTATTCACCCTAGTAATTTTATTACTGAGCTGTCATTCCATTCCCTACAAACTCAGTACAAAAACAGGCTATTATAATTCTCTGCAGATTTTATAAATGTGGTATTAAGTCCTAAATCAGGGGTGGGGAATTGGACAATACTTCGATAAAATATTGCCTATACTAGGACTGAGGATTCTTGCCATTTCAAAGACAGCATTCAGTCATGACTTGGACATGTAAACTGGAGAGCTTGACTTTAGAGCTTATGGTCTAATTGTATGTTATCAGCAAATGGAATTAATTCTGACTTGTATTTTACAAAATCCACTGCAAATAAAGTATGTGTTAAATAATCTCCACTTAAATAGAGGCATTGGAAACTTGATTCTCTTTAATATAAGCATTTTGCATCTGGCACATTAAACGGAACTGTTATCAAGATTTTTATTTTGCTTCTGGAAGGAGATCCATTTCCACTGGCATTTCCATTGCTAAAATAATTTCTTCTATTCAGGCTGAGGTAAAGATATTTCACTTTTCTCTGAAAAATCCACAGCCAAATTTCTGATTTCACACACATAAACATTTGCACACACACACACACATGCGCACACACAAACACTCCTTGATCTTGGGGAAAGGACAGACTGACAAAGTGGTAATGAATAAAATGATATTAATAAAAACAATCATGCTGCAACAAGAACATTTTCATATGTGCATAAAATTCCTATTTATGTTTTAAACATATGTATGCATCTTTAGAACTCAGAGCTTTCACCATTTGATAATTCTTTAACGGTGACACAATATCTAGTAAGTATCACTTAAAATTCTGTCAATTTAGACAATTTGCCTTTTAAAAAATGATTGGATTAAGGGTTTTATTTGTTTTGTTTCTAACCTATTATTTTCAGCTGTTCCTTCTGCTTTTCTCCTTGCATGGGATGTATGCATATTATGGCATCATGGAAAAAAATAATACAAAAAAACTACCACATATGCTGTAAAATGATTTATATTCTCCTGAAGACATGTATGTACATATAAGTAAGAAAATTAATACATAAACTAACTAAAGAATCAAAGAAGTCTTTTATTTTAAATTTGATCAAATAATTCAACTTTATATTCCTTTTTAAACAATCTTGATCTTTATTCCCTTTAAATAATAATTCAAGTTTTGATTTCTTATCTATTTGTATCTTCTTAGAAAGTCCTTCAAAACTTTAACACATCCTTCATGAATCCAAAATGAAAAAGTTATCCACATCACTTTTCGGGTTTATATTAATTATTTAGACATCAGCCAGTTTCTTTTGTAAATATAGTTTAACATTTTTATCCAATTCATTCTTTTAATCTGTTATTTCTAAATCCACATTTGAATCTGCTTCAACCTTATCCAGTAGAGAATGTTCCTTATCTCTAACTTCCTTTATATCCTGTTTTGGGATAGTACACAATCGTAAAAGTAACTTTTGAAGATATTGGTCCCAATTAACTTTAAATTCATCCCAAGTAAAAATAATTTGCTCCATCTGTATTAGTACATTTCTTCTCCTTTAATTATACCTTTTAGTTCTTTCTCATTCCCTTTAGTGAATAACTTTCCATCCTTTTTATTCTTTTTTCCCCTTGATCAACAGTATTTTCCCATAGGAAGATTTCTTATATTTAATTTCAAAGTCTTCAGTTTTTTTCTCTAGGCAAAGACATTGTCCTACAAGAAAGATTCCTGTAATTAATTTCAAAGTCTTATTTCAAATCCATCTAGCTCCTTAGTCTGTTTATTATTTTCCGAAATCCATATTTAATTGTCCTACTGCTGTTTATTCCAAAATAGTTAAGCCCTTAAACTTACATAAAAAGTATTTTGTTAGTGGCTTGAAGGACACTCCCTGATATAATGAAATGAAACTTCATGTCTCAAGGTTCTTAATAGACAAACAGCAGTTAAAAAGCAATTTCAAAAAGTGATTCTGAAAGGAAATATGCAGACCCTGTGTCCTCTACATATTGTTGAATTTTTGGATGGCAGCAGAAATAGACAGTACTACTTAGAAAGTCAACAGAAGGTAACTCAGCAATTCCTTAATTGCATTCTTTATCATATCCTTTTCTTTCTCATTCCCTGAATTTTATGAAAAGTGCAGATATTGTTCACTTTGTACTATTTAACTCTTTTCTTTTTCTGCAAAAAATCCATTAAGCAGAAAATATTGCACATCGCCCTTTAAAAAAATACTAAGATTGAAGTCTGGAAGCATTCTGTCCTGTTTTTTAGCATTCAAATAAAAATTGGATTCAATCCAAATCCCTGGCTAAATTATACAATAGCTCACTCAGATGCCTGTTTTCTTCAATCTCCGGTACCTTCACAAAGAAACTGGTGCACAGCAGCAGGATTGGAAAAGGCTGATACACAATGCCTTCAATAGATGTAATCAAATAGATAATGCTGATGTAAAATGGCTACAACAACATACATTGTATAATTAGCTCCCTATTCTCTCTCCCCTTTGCACAAAATGTTAGAATAGTTTCCCCAAATTACAATTATTAAGATATGGAATAGCAGTCAGATGGCTGATCAAAACTAAATAATATTCTTTTAAAAAAATAAGATTCCAACAGTAACATATTAGTTTCCAACAGAAGCTAAAACTAAAAACAATCTGCTTTTAATACAAATCTACTGAATTTTCAATATTTATTTTATATTTTTCATACAGTACTTCTATTCTTTTATTCTGTATCAAAACTTTATTGTATTATCTAGTAACCTAGATTTTTTGGGAAGTAGTTATTAGCTGTGAGTTCCAATTTTCTGAAAAATAAGTTTACAAGGTTTTTTGAGAAATAATTATTGTGATCTGTTTGTGTGACCTGTTTGTTTTTCTATCTACAGTGAATAAAAAGTCTACATACGCCATGTAAATGTAAAAAAATCAGACTAAGATCAATCACATCATATAAGATATAAACTGTACAATTCAATTGAAAAACAAACTGAAATCTTTTAGGGAAAAAATAACAATAAAATGTACAATAACTTGGTTGCATAAATTGCATAACCGTTAAACTAATATTTTGTTGAAACAATTTTTGATTTTTTTTTGACAGCATTCAGTCTTTTGGGATAGGAACCTATAAGCATGGCAAATTTTGCCATGGGAATTTTTGCTCACTCGTAAAAGTTCTCCAAATCTATCGGGCATCCTTTGTGTATAGCATCTTCAGGTCAACCCCAGAGATTATCAACTGGATTCTGAAATCTTGAACATCTTTTGTTGATTTGGATTGTTGTTGTGTTGAAAAGTGAAATTCTTCTTCATCTTCAGCATTTTAGCAGAGGATGAAGGTTTTGTGCCAAAATTGACTGATATTTGGGACTGCTCATAATTTACTCCTCTTGACTAAATTCCTAGTTCTAGCTAAAGAAAAGCAGCCTCAAAGCATAAAGTTTCTGCCAGCATACTTCACTGTGTATATGGTGTACTTTTGGTGATGCACAGTGTTGTTTTTGTACCAAACATACTTTTTGGAATTATGGCCAAAAATTTCAATCTTAGTCTCCAGGCCATAACACATTTTCCCATATGTTTCTGTCAGACTTGAGGTAGGTTTTGGCAAAATGTGGCTGAACCTGTATGTTTTTCTTTGTAAAAAGACTTATGTCTTGCCACCTTACCTCACAGCCCAAATATAGGAAGAAAATGGGAGATTGTTGACAACATATGTAGTACATAATCCAGGAGTGTCAAACTCGTGATCTGCGGGCTGGATGCGTCACACATTGGCCACACCCCTCCCCAGTTTAGCAAAGGGGGAAAAAGTCATGATATGTCATGTGACGATGATGTGATGACATGAGTTTGACACTGCTGACATAATCAGTACTTGCCAAAGTTTCCTGCAACTCCTTTAATGTTACTGAGGGCCTCTTGGAAGGCTCTTGGATCAGTTTTCTTCCTGTTTTGTCATCAATTTTGGATGGACATCCAATTCTTGATAATGTCACTATTGTGCCGTATTTTTTCCACTTGTTGACAACAGTCTTCACTGTGTTCCATGGTATATCTGATGCCTTGGAAATGTTCTGTACCCTTCTCCTGACTGGTACCTTCCAAACAATAAAGAATGTTTGATTCTTTATAAACTTTTTGCAGACCATATCTTTTGCCGTATGAGGCAACTGAGTCAATCCTACTAGAACAGCTGAACTTTATGTGGACTTGGTCAGAGTCTCTTTAATTGATGGCAGATGAGTATTATTTAACATCACTTTGAATGTGATTAGTTACTTCTGCACCCAGCCACAAATTACAAATTACAATTACAAAAAAGATCTTCATTCAAGTTAGCTGCTTTGGATAGTTTAATCTGGCTCCAAAGGCAGCATCTGCAGAAAGGTGGGTCACTGAATGCATTGACCCAGCAGCTTTGCAAGCTGGCGTACAGATGTGCCCGCAGCTTGAAATCTGGTATGAATTCCTCTGAGTGGTAATATGCAATGTGCCATTCAGTTATTCTGCTGTCTGGATTTTCTCCTTTCCTCATCTCCTTTCCCTGTGCATCTATTCTATCTGTGGTGGTATGCTATGCATTAAATTTCACAGTATGAACGTTGCTCTTTTTCAAGTTATTGCTAATTTATGTATTTATTTTTATTTATTAAATTCATATAGCTGCCCATCTTTGATTTTGTGAGAATGCTATTTTTTTTCAGCAGACTAATTGAGTGCAAACAAATTTATGTTGGAGTGTAGTAGTGAAATATTCTCTCCCAAAGCTAGTACTGAAGAACCAAAGTTTTCATATTCACAGTAGGATGCTTATGGTGACTTCAAGAAGTTATACTGGGAATGTGGCTTGCTCTATGTTTTGTATTTAAATACTCTTTGTTTTACATTGTGCTCTTTGGCATGTTTATTACATTCTACTTAGGAGCAATCTTTTTTGCTATATGTAGGCCCTAGTCTGCAAATATTCTCTTCACCCTTCTATGTATTTGTCCAAGAAATTAATGGAGCAAGGAATCTTAGCAACCAACTGCTGCTAGGGTCTCTGTGTCACAGTTTCTTCTGTTTTTTTTGTATGGTGATTAATAGTTTTCCTGAAGATAAATATTTTCATCAAACCCAGTGTGAGATACATAGGTGGGAACACCTGCAGAAATTCCATGTCTTCATGATATACAGTCTTGGGATGAAGAAAGGTTATATAGTCTGTTTGGTACTATTCATTAATACCCCTTTGTTTACTTCAGTGCCCACCATATGGATTTAAGATTCTGTAACAAAAAGAGCAACCATATATATCAAAGCCAATAATTTAAGCTCTGGACAATGTAACTTAAATGAAAAAGAACTTGATGTTGTGCTTTGGAGAAAGTTTGTAAGATTCCTGCTATATATTACACGTTAACATAATCTGGCTGGATTATGCTAACTACATGTTAAAATACTGAGCTAAGATCTCCAGTGAACAGATGTAGCACATGTATTTATGAACAATTTGCAATTACTAGCACAACTTGACTGCGTTATGATGGCTGTGTAACTCTAATGGGAGTAAAAAAAGCCACACACACATACAGTTCTATTTCTCAATTCACATACCTTCAAATATTTTCCCCAGCTCCTGAAAGGTTAGAGATTCATTTCATCATATACAGCGATCTCACTGGTTAGATATTCAGTGCTTAAGCAGTGCATAGAGTTTGAATTCTTTATTCTTTGATAGTACAATATTACTTTGCTAGTAAGAAATGATGTTGGTCTTTATTGGTGTTACTAAATACATTTTCATTTTATTTTTTGTTGGTACAGATTCCACTTTACAGATTTGCCAACATAAATCACCAACATGTTGCACTAAGAAAATGGAAGAAAATTATCAAGCAGCTGTTAGAAGAGAGAGAATAGAGAACACTCAGACTCTAAACTTTGAACTGAAATATATGATTGTTGGTCACATTACAGCTTTTCAAGGTAGGAACACTGACATTATGATAAAACTTTTCAATTTATTTAAATATTTAAAATAATGTTTGCTATATCACTTCTTCCAATATGGTAATACTAGTCAGATTGATTGATTTTAAAGGATGCTTGACTTCAAAGTGACTATGGGTACCTTATACTTTAAAAGAATAAATAAAAAGAACAGACATGACTATGATTGTCTGGACAAAATATACAACATATATTATAAAAACACAACAAAGGCTCTACAACCATCATTTCCCAAAGCCTGAGAGAAAGCCAGATCTTAAAAGACTTTTGGAGCAGAATAGGGGTGAAAACCTAAAAACACAATATAAAAGAAACAGTTCTCTAACACTGTCATCAGTCCCCAGTATTCAGAGATGCACTTCTGAAAATGCAAGTTCTGTTTAAATACTGTGCGATGTCATATATCTAGAACTATGGTTTTAGGAATGGGAGGGTAAGGTAATGCTTGTCACCTAATCGTTTTAATATTTTCAGCATTCTAGTTCAATGAAAAGCATTAAATTGAAATACAATTTTTACTTAATGATAAAGTACAATTTTAAGGTAGCCTCCCTTTAAAAAAAAGAATACGTTATATTACTTGTATTTATAGAGCATGTCCTTCATTCCCTTCGCCCAGTCCTTCTATGCTGCCTTATTGTGGCAAAGTGATATTCCTGGGAGGGATAAGTGCTGAGAGTGTATGCTAAGCCTATATATTCCCACAGGGTCATTCAAGGTATAAAGGTCATCCTGACTACCCAACTACAGCAAGCAGGCTTCTGTGGTGGGCAGCAGCAATATAGGAAGATGTTGGAGGTAAATGTTTACTTAAGTGATAATGGCAAAATCATTATTTCACACTGCCTGGGAGAAGGAAATGATAGACACTCTTGTATTTTACCAAGGAAACCACATGGGTAGAACTTATACAATGATGAATAATATAGTGCTTGATGATGGGCCCTTCAGATAGAATGGTACTCAGTATGACACTGAGGAAAAACGGATAATAGTACTAGATTAAAATCTTCTTAATGTCTAGTTGCTGATGTTGCCAAGTAAGAAAAGAAAACTCAAGCTGCAATGGCAACCAGAGAGGGAAGATGGAACATAGGAAGCATAAACACAGAGAAATTCAACATAGTGCAAATGAAATGAATAATCTACACACTGATATTTTAGGCTTCAGTGAACTGGACTGGAATTGGACGTGTTCAGTCCAAAACACACTGATTATTATTCAAGACATGAGAAACAAAAATGGAATGGCACTGCTTTCATGATGATGAAGAATATGACTAGGACAGTACATGGGTACAATGCTGTCTATAATGGAATAATATCAGTTAAATTTTTCAGGCAGACTTTTATTATGATGGCTGTCCAAATTTCTGTTTCAACTACTGATGCAGAAGAAGAGGTGGTTGATGAGGTTTCTGAACAAGTTCAATCTGAAATTTGTGAACAAGAACATGGGAAAAAGATGTGCTGCTTATGATTAAAGACTAGAATGCCAAAGTTAGAAACAGAAAATAAGAAATTGCAGGAAAACAATTTTATCAGTTTCTGCCAGTGCAATATTTTCTTCATTGCTAGTACAGACATATAGTCAAGCTAAATCAAGTCAAGCTAAAGAAGAAAGTGGAAAAAAGCTAACTGGTTACCAGAATGTAATCTTGAGACTATATGCATAATTTTCAGGGAAAAAAAAATCAGGAATCACTTTGAAGTCTTGAACTTCGTTCACAAAATATCCTGCAGACTACCAGGGTAGCAATGAAGACCTTGGAAAAGATATTCTGATACTATACTATACTATGTCTATGTCCATAAAGACCAATATTGTGTGGACAATATGATCCCTGTGATAGTTTATGGAAGTAAAATTTGGAGTTTGAACAAGCAGGATAGGAAGAATATGGATGCTATCAAGAGTATTGATAGCCAAGACAATAAAATAAAGTATCTAGGGCTCTATCTCAAGGAAAAAAATGATCAAGCTCAAATTATCATATTTTGGGCACATTATGTTTCAAATTATGTTCCCCTGCTTGGCAAGAGGTCAGTGTGCTATGGGTCAAGGTATGCTGTCATTTAAGAATTAACATCGACTTGATGACTCATAATCAACCTCCTGCCACTATTACACTTCCGTTTTGTGGGACTGGTTCTATAGGTGTTGCTGTAGATTAAGGAGACCTTCATACTATTCCTAATGAACAGGTTTTATATTTTAGCTAATTTGCATGCAAGACTAGAAGCAAAACAACAACATGCAGCTTTTTCCACTTGTTTGGGGTTTCACACTTTTATAAATGTATTGTTACTTGGATGGTAGAAATTTGCTTTGGCTGTTTGGTATTCTAAACTGCAAGCAATAGAGGAGGGGAGCTGGGATGAAGAGGTGTGGAAGAAGCAATTTGTTTTATTTCACTGCCTGGAAGAAAATAGCCTTAGTAGTATTCTACATAGTTCTGAAAATCTGGCACAGAGTCACATTTGACTCCTCTGCTTGCCAAAGGGGAAAGACAGAGCCATTGTTGACTGACAGTGAATTATTCAAGTGATCTTTCAGCATCATTATAGAATAAAGCAAAGGTCAGAATAGATTAACCTGTCAGACCCTGAGGTCAGTCAAGCAGCTTTATTGCTTAACTGAGTGAAATCGGTCATTAGACTTTTCAAAGTAGTTTGAATTTACAAGCACTTTCCAGAAATAGCTGTCCAAATTATTGTATTGTAAATGATTATAAACTTGCTTTGTCCACCTTAGGTGAGAACATGCCAGCATTTCAGCTTTGCCTTCTTAAAGTCTCAAAGGGTCATTTGTTCCTTGAATTGGTTGGGGTTTCAAAATACTTTAATTCAGCTCTAAATACTTTATTCAGATGACACTGTATTCACATTCTATTGCTTAAGCAGGGATCTTTGGTTTTCATTTCTTTTTTCATTCTGAAATCATTTTCCCTGCATTTAGCTTATTTTATTATTTTGTGACATCATTATGAAACATTAAAGACGGCATGCCTCAAGCTGATCTGCTGACATACACCCCTTTTACTTTTTCATGAGGAAAGTGTTGTGCTGGTGGAACTATTAATAGTTGGACTGAATATCAAATTAGCCAATTCAAAACCTCGACAACTGATAATATGTATCTCCAAGATCCTATGATTCCTTCCTTCCTTCCTTCCTTCCTTCCTTCCTTCCTTCCTTCCTTCCTTCCT
>JANHFL010006416.1:20312-43003 GCA_032468155.1 Oxyrhabdium leporinum | reverse complement strand
GAAGGAAGGAAGGAAGGAAGGAAGGAAGGAAGGAAGGAAGGAAGGAAGGAAGGAAGGAAGGAAGGAAGGAAACATCCTTCCTCCAGGAAAAATGAAACAAGAAAGAAAAGCTACGCATTCAAAACTTCTTCAAATAAGTAATTCTATCTTCCTTCATTTTCCCTCTCTCCAACATTAGGCTGATGGGTATTGACCTACCTATAGGACTGCAAAATGAAAATGTGGCATCTGTGCTGGCACTACAAAACTTTGAATCAAATCCTTTGTACTTTTTAACACTCAGTATTCTAAATTAAAAATAAAAATATATTTGAAAGAAATACTTTACATAAGAAAATTATATGTTTCTTTTTAACTAGAATTAGACTGTTTATATACCGTAGTTCTGTTATGCTGTTTTATTAAGAGTCTTTCCCAACTTCATAGATACTCAATAGTTTTTTTCCCCCAGAACATACTGTCTTTTCCTAAATTTCCCTGCAGCCAATCATTCACAAACAGAAGCAGATGCTGCACAGCAGTCTTTTAAGGCAAAATCTATTCCTGCTGCTTCTGCCTTTTAGGTTCATTCAGGTATTTCAAAGACTATTTTTGTTGAAGTTGCTGTTGATTAGATCTCTGCTTGTAGCCTTTTTAATCCTTGTCTGCTTAACACTTGACTTTTATTACTAACATTGGCAGCTCATAGTCACCTACTTCAATTGTCAGGTTTCCCTGAAGCATGGTTTCTTAGACAACTTCTCTCTTCCCTCAGTTGTGAGTTTTGCTTCAACCAATGAGCTTCAGTGGGGAAAACAACAACCCAATCATGTTCCAAAATCAGCCTACTCCATATATTCAAATGTTTAAAATGTCAATGGGAATTCCTCCTTGCTTAATCATAACTCATTTAACCATAATTGAGCCAAGCCCAATTCAGAGTAGCAAATCCAGGCTTAACTTATGACTCCACACAAAGACAAATATATATACTGTAAAACAATAGACATATGGAAATGATAGACATCCAAGAGGGGAGAAGTAGACTGCTGATACGGTTCCCAGCACTTCAGCGTAATTGCCTTAGATGACTATGGACTACTATTTGCTTACTGTCAAGGCCAATCTGGTGAGTAATATTCAGAAAGGAACAAACACAGAGCAAGCAAATGCTTGTTGAATGGGCTCACCTTAAGTCAATTTAAAATATCTGTCCCAACTGCTCACATTAACCGCAGAAGGCAATGGAATGCCCCTTTAATGCACTACTCGATTCCAGGGCAAACTATTCAAAGATATCCTTAGGCAATCACCCCACTTTTCCTAAATGGCAAACAGAGAAAGTGGATTTCTCTAGGCGGCAATCTGGTAAATTGTCTTCAGTGTGTTCAATATACTGGGCCCTCCAGGCTGTAACAATATTAAAGAATACTGAATACCTGCATTGTTATCATTAACATGACACTGCCCAATAGATTCAACTGGCAATTTTTTCTCCAAAGGTTTCTATGCTAGAATTAGATAAACTGTTGATATAAGACTACAGATGATTTCTTATTAGACGAGACAAAACGAACGATGCCCTAAAAACAGCTAGATCAGGAGTTCTGCTGCCAACTGATCAACAGTCAGAATCCAGGAAAACTGTGTGTCTCTGTGGTTATAGAGCAGAATTCAGAACAAAGATCTGAAAACTCTGCACAAGATCACTGTATCCATGTCCACTTTCAGCAGCACAGGGCAACTTTGCAGCTGAAGAAGTTAAATTTAGAATAGCACACATTTAAATGTTTGAGACCAAATTGCAATTGCTGTCACTTCTCAAGGGACATATTTCTTATTGCAAATTGCTTTTCAATTCTGCAGTGTTTTGTTTTGTTTTGGTATCATCAGCCTTCATCACAATTGCCACTATTTGTTTGTTGTTCTGATTCCCATCATTTCAGAGTTTTTGCTTCTATATAGAAACAACACCAAAAGTACGTTGTCTAAAGTACTTCTCATTCCTGTGCATGGAATGGTTAAACAAGCCACAGGGAAGCCACAGGGAAGTGGCCTGATTTTAGCACCAGAAGGATATCGTACTCTGGACCAGAAATACATGGCAGTGCTGATCCTAGATGGAGGATCTGGAGAAGGAAAATGGTTGGGCAGCACCAGGTTTCAACCTATCTGTAAACATGGCTACAGAATGCAGAATTATATAAAATTTATATTCTGCATTTTCACCACGATTCAAGAACTGGGAAAAGTTGGTCAAGCAGATCATTAAGGGCTTTGCCAAGTCACTAACACATGTATTTTGAGGGGGGGAAAATGAGCTAGGAATTGCTGGAAATCCATTTTCCGGAGACATTAACAAAATGCTTTGTTTCTTTCATGTTCAGGCCACATTTTATATCTTCTATTCTCTCTCTCCCTCATGACACATCTAAAAGCCAACAAAAAGTGTGTTTTCTTCTATGAAGAAACACTTTCTGATTCCCTTAATCTGAGATAATAATCCTTCAGAGTTGGTTGGGAATTGGAGCTGTTTTATGATGACGTGTCATAGTGAACTACTGTCGCATTTTAATTTTCTTTTTAGTAATCAAATCACATTCTGCAGGTTTAAGATTTTTCTCAAGAGGAATATTTACTTTAGAATCCAAATATCTGTTCTAAAAATCTACCTTGGTTGACTGTGATTGTTGTTTTGTGCAATGGTTTTTCCTGGGATGGTTATTCTTGTTTCTTTTGCAGACTCTGAGCCTTGCACTCCAGATACTCCCTCTGCCACTGCTTCACCATCATCTTCTGAAGATCCTGCTACACTCACAGCTCCTCCTTCACCATCTCCTCCATTTGGTTGTGAGGTCTCCATATTTCCCTCACCACAGCCCACCTCCACTATAGCCCTGAATCTTGAATCTTCACAGGTATCAGTTTCTGGCTCACTGAACCCACCTTCTGC
Source organism: Oxyrhabdium leporinum (assembly GCA_032468155.1). Lineage (NCBI taxonomy): Eukaryota > Metazoa > Chordata > Lepidosauria > Squamata > Cyclocoridae > Oxyrhabdium > Oxyrhabdium leporinum. Next base: position 40,071 of record JANHFL010006416.1, on the reverse strand, counting down.
TTCCGTTTCCTCCCTACATTCTGGTCTTCTTCCGACCGTAACACCAACTGCCTCTGTTTCAGTTACACAACCCCGCACTTACTCACCTCCAAATATTACTGGGTCACCTAGCCATGGCCCACACCTTATTGACTGGCTTCCATATCTTGCCTCAGTGATGACCACCACAAAGAGAGGGAAGGAAGAAGAACAAACAACCCTTGGAACAGGCCCACCCGAGCACATGAAACGGTGTGGAAACACCTATTTACCAGTACTCAGTGAAGGGGAGAATATTCATGCTGGTTTCATCAAGCAGCAGCCTCCGGAGTCAGTTTGTTCACCACCCCCATTTCAGGACATTCCCCCTCATTCTGAGCAGGTACCTGCCACTCTAGGAAACATCCTGGCAGAGTTGAAGACAATGAACCACCACCTTTCCATCATAGCAAGGGCTCTTAGCCACCTTGCCTCATCTTGCACAACTCAACAGGATTCCACAAACATGCAAGACTTGTAAAAGAGGAAATGTCTAGTTAGAAATGCATCTTCTAACTAGAAAAACAGACAGATTGGTATGAAAGACTTTGTGCAAAATGTAGTTACAGACTCTGGCAGGAGTGATTTCTGAGAATTTGCCTGACCCTTGATGCAGGAGAGGTTGGGTAGGTTCTCAGGCTTTTTGTTCTTCTCTTAGAATGCAGACCTCAAAACTATGTTAGTATCAATAAAGTCATTGGTACACACAATAGCTGTTTTTCTTTTTTTCCCTGTCACTTACATTATTTGAGATGAGTTAGTGTGTATACTCATACAAACCCATTCAGTATGAATGATATACAGAAATTGCTCCCTGTGAGCAGTTTCTAGTATTGGAGCAGGTCGTAGGAAGATAATCTTGGAAACTGCTGGCCTTGTCTGGTTTGAGTCTTTCCAGCTCTTATGTCTTAAGGCTGAGAACAAGGTATGTGTGAGGGAGGGGATTGTTTGCTTGGGACTGGCTGCATGGCTGCAAGAGGTGATTAATGCTCCTAATGAACATTAAAAACATGCAGCATCTATTTAGAAAGTGCTCCTTGGATCTGGATTTTTGTGATTATAGGCCACTTTTCAAACTTCTATTTCAGGGTAAGATGATCAGGAAAGTGTGGCCTTATGGTCTAGAAGCATCAGAATGAAACTGATTATACAGATCTATTTGGGATTTCAGTGGGTATATGGATGGCCTATGCTAGAAATAGATGAGGGGAGTGTAACCCTGCTAGTTAGAATGACAGAGTTAAAAGGAAACTCTGAGATCATCTCATCCAACCCACAGTTCAACTAATCATCAAGTTATTATGTTGATGACTCTCAACTCTCATTTCTTTGATTCAAACAAAAAAAAAAGCAATCCCTGCACTTACTTAAACTAAATAACATGCCGGGTGAGGAAGAACAAGCTGAAATTAGCAGGAAAGGCTCTTTTGAAGACTCCCGGCACCAGCATCTGACTGAAAGTTGACTGCAGAAATGGACTATGAGAGAAGGTCTTCTCGTCCATGGTTTCCAATCTACAGAATGGTCAAAGGGAATGCTGCCTTTGCTCCCCACTTACCCAGTATTGGGGAAATAGCAAGATCGCACCACTTTCCCAGAGTCTTCGGTTTTTGCTTGCAAAAGTTTAGGTTTTGCCTCAATTTTAATAGTTTTTATTCTTATGTTTTATGATGTGTATTTTTGCATTGCTGTAAGGTACTTGAATGTTACATTAATGGAAAGATGGGATACAAAATCTAGGAAAAGGTAAAGTATTTCTAATGGACTAAACTATTGAGTTGGCTGGCTCTGCAAATCCTCTAGATCAGCAAAGGAGATTCCTATAGAAATTAGATTTTCAGTGCAATGACAATAGAAGCTGATTTGGCAAGGTATACTCCATGCATATGTGACATTCAGGCTCCGTCTTGTCTTTGTATAATGGCACAGCTTTCACTCAACTGCTTCAAACAACTTTAAGACTGAATCAAAAATTCAGGATAGAGTTTCTAAAAAGCTTCTGATTAATAGTTGTCAAGCACATCACCAAATGTCTATGGAGATTCTCAGTCTTCCAGGTCATGGTTGACAACCATGACCCGGATGACTGAGAATCTCCATAGACTTCTGAATAATACTTTCCTAGTACAATATCTGATCTCTCAACATAGTTAATTCAGTTATAAAGGCTCCCTGGCCCTTTCTGGTTTTGCAGAAACCCCTTCAATCCTTCACACAGCTAAGAAATCAAATGCACTGAAGACCAAGCTGCAAAATGATAGGTAGCAACACTAACAGGATAACCTATCTTTAAAGGAACCCAATCAAATATATTTGGGAGCCTGAAAAAAATGGAATAAAACCTAATAGTCAACATTATGTAAAGTAGGCTGGAGTTATTTTCAGGTACTTCTAACCCTAAAATATAAGAGAGCCTGGTTTATCTAAATGGTTTCGGATGTCCCCAAAATAAATTAGAGTGCCGTTTATACAGGGTTAAATATTTTATGAAAGTTACACAGATGTAAGGGCAAGAGGACACTACCATGATTCTAAATTATATATGTTTACTATCACCAAGGTATACTTGAAGTTCTGCCATATCTGATAACAAACATGAGAAGATTCTGAACAAGGAATTTATAAATGAATATTCTGTTTTCTTTGTATTCTTGATTTTTTAAAAATCTAGTGTTTAGGAGCTGTTCCCTTTAAACAAGAGAGAATAGCATTGCCATCAATAAAATAGATGCAATGCTACTATCCAAAGCAAATGAGCTAGATATATTGGATAAAGTGGTAAGCAGTTATTTTTGTTTAAATATTTGCAAAATTAATCAGATTCAAAATGGGGAAAGCTACCAACCATTACTTGATGAACATTTTATAAAGCCTATTTCAAAGAATAAATAAATTCTGAGTATGAAAGTGATATTTATAATAATGTATTCTTATCTGCCTTTTAAATAATTATGAACTGGAATTAACTCTAAAGAACAAAAGTTTTGATTTTTTTGCCTAATCATACTATGTGAAATGTTTGCCAGGTTGCCTCCACTTTCTTAATTGGTGATAAGTTGCAGGACTGTGTGACTTGCTTTATTTTCCTTATGTAAATCATTAATGGAGATTTATGGATTAGGTTCAGCTGTCATAGTCTTGCTTCAAGAAACCAATCCAAGATTGCACAGTATGTATGCCCATATATCTCCCACTTCTCCTTTTGCATACATGGTTAAAATAAGGTTTCTTGGTTTCTAAAACAAGAGTTTAAAACAGCTGGGAAATAGAATTAACTTGATATATTGTAATTTGATCTGGGCTTAAAGAAAAGATTCCAATCAACTTCCCACAAGAAAGATTCCACCAGGCATACTTTATTTGGAAGACAATTTAAAATGGGTGGGGAAGAGTAATCTCTGAAAAGGACTATTTCATTGAAGCTACCTGCCATGGTTCAGCCTGTACCTGAAAGAAGTCCTCTGAAAATGACCTTAGGGAACCAGTAACAACATTCCTTCAGATACAGTCCTCCTTTTAACTGAATTCAAATATGACAGTGAACTCATTGAAACAGTGCCTGGTTGTAGTGGTGAACCCTATGAGGGCCAGCAAACTGATCTCCATCCAAGTAAGACAGATGCTGTTAGTGGATGGCTTCTGTGCCCAGAATGATTGGCTTCAATAAGTTTTAAATGGGGTTGCATTCAGCCTCTCTGAGGATTAATGTCTTAGGGGTGCTTATGAATTCATAATGTTGGAAGCACAAATGATCTCTCTGACAAGAAGAACTTTTCACTACCTTAGGCTGGTGTGCCAGTGATGGATTATTGAAGGAAGCAATCTTATAATGGTCATTTATGCCCTGGTAATTTCTTGAGATTATTTCAATACCCTTGAAGATGATTTGGAAACTTTAGGAAGTAAAGAGAGACAAAAGACACAAATTGGGGCTGAATTTATACAGGTCTTCATTATGATCTTTACTAGTTCCTACTTTGTTTCCCGTTCCAACTCATGGTGCTGGCTTGCCCTTCACAGGTATCTGCATGAGTCACTCATCTCTAGGTTGATATTGGAGTCGGGGGTGGGGTGGGTGGGTGGGGTGGATCTGTTTTTTATTTCATAGGAACCGAAGGTATCTGGGAAAGTTTTTTATTTCATAGGAACTGAAGCTATCTGGGAAAGTTTTCAATTTCATGACCTCCATAGGAACCCCAGAGTTATCCCAATTAATTTCTGGTCTGACACATGAAGATAGTTTTGCATTAGAGTTAGCCTTGCAACACTTGTGTGATTATATAAATATGAAGGGCACTACATCTACCCCGTGACAATGGTCAGACACATTCCTGGTGCAACTAAGGTTCACTGGTACTCTATGCCACTGCAGGATGGGATCTATTAGAAAATCTGCCTGACAGTCCTGGAAGGTACCTGGGGAAGTTCCCAACTATTTGTGTGGGAATTCCACTGATTCTCTATGGGGCCTCTAGCAATATATAATAAACAAAGCATCATTACTTCTCTCTTATTACATTTGCGGGCTGTCAGCCAGCTGCCTTGTTGATAGTAATACGTTCCATAATAGGAAAAGATGTTCAGGAAGACCTGGCTGGCTGTTTGTTCACTGTGATTTTTTGGCTCACCAGTTTGCCAATACAGTTGCTTAAAAGTCCTGACTGCACTATTATATTCTTTTTGGCCTGTGATTTATCAGGAAGTGGATAAGGTGCTCTTTAGCATGATCCCTGCCACATGTATGCTTGGCCTATATCCCTACTCCCTACTTTTATATTAGCTGTGCTTTGTGTGGCAACCTAGACTGGGGGATTGTCATTGCTTTACTTTAGGAAGAGGTGATACCAGCAGCTTGGAAAGTCCCTGGATCCAGGACTGTTTGATAATGATTGCCCAGTATCTAACTTTTCCTTTTTAAGGAAGGTTGTTGAGCATTTGCTGGGGATTTAACTCCAGAGGAAATGAATTTTCTGTTCAGGTTCAAGCCTAGGCAGGGGATTGAAAAATACTTGTTTACTCAAGTCGTTTTCCTTTTTCAAGACCTTGAGGGAGGAAATGTACTCATTGGATTTCTTGGTGACTTTTGATACCATCAGTCATGCTATCCTCCTGGATCACTTACTTCTTGTGTCCTTGAAAAGCTGCTCCTAAACAGACTGAAAACCACATATACCTTGTATGCTTCAGTAAATATCATTCTTCTTTCCTCTAATTCCAGGAATGTCTTTCTCATAGCCTGCAGATGTGTGGACATTCTCTCTCCCAGCTTCAGTTGTGCTTTATACAGTCTCCTTGTCAGCAACACTTTACTGTCCACAGTCTCATTCATTTGTAATTTGTCTCATTCAGCCGAGACACCATGAAACCTCCTCCCATTACCCTGATGGAAGCCATGTTGCTTGTTTCCATTACAAACATTAACTACTAACAAACCATGATACACAGCCCTCTGACTCTGATGCAAGCTCTCACTGGGTTTCTCTTCTCTCTGGTTTCTCTAGTCACTCTGACCTTCTCTCTGGACTATTCTCTGGACTGGGCCCATAACCTGTCAGAGTGCACACAGTGTGACTAGGTGAGATAACCCAGGAGCAAATACAGTACACAGGTTTGTATTTACATATAGTGGTTTTATCCCTACAAAAGCATATATACATACAAGTACTTTGAGACATGCTTTGAACAAACAGCAATCAGTAATCAGCTACAGCATGGAAGTACACACACACACACACATACACACACACACAGATATGCCCTCACAGGGTCTTATATTACAGCCTCTTAAAGTGGTAGCAGTCAAATAACCCTACTGACTCATCACTACCATTGCATCTTTCTGACAGTATTACAACATTACGGCATTTCAACTTTACAGTAGCTGGTCAGCTATTAAATCATCATTACCCTGGCACATATGACCACATGAAAACTGCAACAGTTGTAAGAGTGAGGACCAGTTGTAACTTTTTTCACTGCCATTATAATTTCAAATGGTCACTAAATGAAAAAGTCGAGGACTACTTGCATGTGGATACTAGCAATTCAGTGGGAACCTCATCTCTCAGTACCAAAATAATTATTGAATACAGTAAGGACAGAAAACAGGAAAGGGGATGCCATGCTGTTGGATGGTGTGGCTCTATGCAAAAATTTCATTCTCATCATTTAAGGAGATAAAAAACGCCAGCCTGAGAATGGGCTTTCGTGCTACATTGCAATACAAGGTGGATCAGCAGGATGCTTCAAGCATCAATATGCCCACAGTTAACCTCTCTTTGGTGTCCACTGGACCACATAACTTTTTGTTTTTGTTGAATATGTATTTCTATGAAAGGCACAGGTGTCAGCCCCAGATCCATCTTGATTCAGATTTAGGGCTGCCACAGAAGGGGATGGGCATGCTGTGGGAACAGGAGAGTAGGGAAAAGGGAGGATAGCCACAACAACATTCTTTTGCTAGAGCTCAAGGCTGAGTTGCTGGAGTTTAGAGGGGAGTGAGTGGACTTCGCGGGAGTTTAGAATTGAGGATTGGAGAGTGTGACTTGAGGGTCATCAATAGGGGAGGCAATTTTTGGAGGGGGGGAGGGAGCCTTTTGAAGTCTGGACTGATCATAAGAACCTAGAGACTCTGAAAACCCCCAGAAGACTGTCCCCAAAGCAAGTCCATTGGGCTCAGTACTTCAAACATTTCAATTTTGAGCTGAAGCATATCCCAGGTGAGAAGAATAAGTTAGCTGATTAGCTATCAAAAAATCCCCAGTTTAATAGCAAGCAGGAGGATGTAGTGCATGTGGTCAGAACACAAGCTCAGCCAGGTGCTCAAGTCACCACTCGAAGCCACGCTAGGAGTAGGGGCGACCACATGACCGACCCGATCACCGCAGAGATGAATCATGGTTAAAAGACAACCCCAATGTTCTCACGATGTGAGATGGATTAGCCTGGAAGGGATCTAAGTTATATGTTCCTGCCAGTCTAAGGCTGAAAGTGCTACAACAATGCCACAACTCAAGATTGGCTGGACACTTTGGGTTCCTCAAGACCCTCCATTTGATGAGACAGCAATTCTGGTGGTGAAAGATGAAAGTCAATGTTAAAGACTATGTGAACAGCAGCTCCATCTGCCCAGCAATGAAAATGTGACCTGGGAAGCTGCCTGGTCTACTTCAGCCCAGCCAGTAGCTGATCCAGCCACCCATGGGAGGAAATAGTGACTTTATAGTCGATCTCCCAGAAAGCAGTGGGAATACCGTCATTTGGACAGTGATTGATCTATTCTCTAAGCAAGCGCATTTCACTGTGTGCCCTGGATTGCCATCAGCTAAGAAATTAGCAAAAATGTTCATCAAGCAGATCTACAGGCTTCATGGTGTGCCACGGCGAATCATCTCGGATCAGGGAGTGCAGTTTACCGCTAAGTTCTGGAGAGACTTCCTATGGTCCATTGGGTCCTCTCAGGGGCTGAGCTCTGCATTTTATCTGAGTACAAACGGGGCTGTAGAACGAATGCATGCAATGGCGGAACAATACCTGAGGTGCTACGTAGACTTCCAACAGGAAAATTGGGCTGATCTACTTTTGCAGAAGTAGCTTACAACAACAACGTCCATTTTAACAACAGTTTAACCCCCTTTCCAAGTCGGCAGCGGAATGGACTTTATGACTATGCCCAAACTGCCCAGAGAGCCACCCACCTCAATGTCCTTGGCTGAGTGGATAGACTCGCTAAGAAAAGGGTGGGAAAATACCAAGTGGGCTCTTGCCCAAGCAACTGAGAAGTACAAGCATCAAGCAGATAAACACCAGTCCCCACAAGTCCCTTTCAAAGTGGGCGACCAGGTCTATCTGTTCACTAAATATCTTAGGCTTATGCTGCCCACGAAGAAGCTAGATCCCAAATTCTTAGGGCCATTTCCGATAGTGAAGGTGATAAATCCCGTAACTGTGCATTAAGTCTCCCTCACTTATTGGGGAAAGTGCATCTGGTATTTCATAGCAGCTTACTAAAACTGGCTCTTACATCCCAGTTAAGTCTGATAGATGGACCAGCTCCCAAACCAATAGTGGTCCAGGGTGAAGAGCATTAAGAAGTGAAGAAAATCCTAGATTCTAGGCTACATAGGGGTCAATTATAGTATCTAGTTCACCAAAAGGGGTACCCTTTGTCTGAGGCCACTTTGGTAAAAAGTTGGGATGTAAAAGCAGATAGATTGGTAAAACAGTTTCATGAAAAATTTCCCAATAAGTCAAAGGGGCCCACTGGGTGTGGGGGGGAGAGATGGTTAGTTGGTGTTGATTCTAACACCTGTCACTTATCTCATTTCAGGACATTGTCATCACTTGAGGGGAGGCAGCCTGTCAACCCCGGATCGATCTTGATTCAGATATAGGGCTGCCACAGCAGGGGGTGGCACACTGTGGGAACGGGAGAGGAGGGAAAAGGAAGGATAGCCACAACAATATTCTTTCACTAGAGCTCAAGGCCGAGTCGCTGGAGTTTTAGAAGGGAGTGACTGGACTTGGTGGGAGTTCAGAATTGAGGATTGGAGAATGTGACTTGAGGGTCATCAATAGGGGCAGGGGGTGAGTTTTAGTGCAGAGGGAGGAAATAGTTTAGAGGGGGGAATTCAGGTTTTCCCCAGATGTGCCAACATGATTTCTCTGATAAATTCTTACTTGGATGGATTTTGTCTCTGAGTGCTGAATTCAAGATGGAGAGTTTGGTTGGAATGCTGACATTAGGTTTTTGCAGGCAAAAATGGTATTCCATATAGAAATAAAGGAGAGCATTTTTTAAAAAAGACATCAATAGAAGAAAATATTTGTAACTCAAGGATGAACTACGGAGTCCTTGGTGCTCTCTGAGCTTTGTTGTTTTCCTACAGACATTTCCTTACCCAGCCAGGCAAAATATTTAGTACTAGACAAGTACTAACAAAGTGCTAACAAAGATTGTTGCACCAAAAGTATAAAAGAACAATAAAGAATTTTAACCAATCCCTTAAATAGCAAAAGGAAGAAGCAGGAATGTCTGATCCAATAGTTGGAAATAATAACAGTAATTTAAAAAAATACCCCAAAACAGCAATACAAAGTTGCTGTTTTCTTTGAAGTCTCTGCTTTGCAGAACAAATGTGGAGAGAATTTGCAACTGATGTCTTTCTGGCAGGAATTAAAGGTGTGAAACCAGTTGCTGTAGTAGCCATAAAAAACAATCTGGTCCACTTTTATCAGTAGCAGCCGAACTGCAAAACCACTATTCTTGTTCACTCCTTTAAAGGAAACATCTGAGAGTGATAGCAATGTTAGATGAGACTATGGAGCAAGATCCCTCAAGCAGTTTAATCCCTTCCAGCTGTGGCACATCACAAGGTTGTGCCAGTTTGAGGTTTACAGCACTGTCTGTCTATATTGCTGCTTCTTCACCAGAACAAGCATTTCAACACCTACAGCCTTTGGGTTGTATTATGAGCTGGAGGAGTAGCCAGGTATGCTGTCATCTTAGAAAGGCTCCCAGAAATGCTGCCCTGAATGGACTAAAAACTTCCTTCCTGGAAGCTTTGGAGCCACTTTCCCTGCTGGCAAACATGATACAAACATATTTTGGGCCTACTGACCTTTTGGGCTTGTTTATATGATGGGTCAACCATGTTCCTTCCAGTGGCCTCCTGCTACTCGTGTTCACCCTTAACAAAAATCTGCAGGAGACCTCTCAAGGGTAGGGTAACCAGAGGTCCTTGAAAAGGAGGACATGTCCTCCTTGTTCTCATGTCCTCTGTCTCATAGACCTAGTTTTCAAATCATATATCATCTAGCTCTTCAAATGTCCTCATTTTTAGTATTTTGGACTGTTTTCACAACAGTAATCATTGAAATGTTTGTCCATTGTAGCGTTATAAATTGTCTGGCTCTTTCTTTCGCTTGTCCATCAACAGACTCAATAGCCCAGATTTACAATATTTAATTTATTGTCTGATTCCAGCAACCAGTTTCAATCCAGGCCTTTAAATCTGTGTGATCTATGATCACCATAGTCTGTAGATCGCATGACTCATCTTTGTTTCTGTAGTAATATTTGAGAAGTGCATCATCATCAGTTCTATGTTATTGGTAGCATGTGTTCTTGAAATAAAGATTTGTTGGAAAAAATATTGCAACTGAAAATCAGCCTTTCTGATGCTGGAAAAAGTAAGCTCATATACAATTTTTCTTTCTTTCTTTCTTTCTTTCTTTCTTTCTTTCTTTCTTTCTTTCTTTCTTTCTTTCTTTCTTTCTTTCTTTTTCTATTTTTCTTTTACTTGTTTCCATTTCTCGCACTTTTGAGTTTTCTCTTTGATTTCTTTCCTTTTCCGACTTTACATTAGCGTGCATCTCTTTTGATCTTCCTTTTAAAGAATCCGTAATAAAAACGGTATAAAATGGGGGGTGGGGGGTGGGAAAGGAACCAAAGGGTGCAGCGAGGTCTCCAGCTGAGCACGTCTCGGGGTGAACTTCAAATAGAGAGGCTCTTTTCTTGCATTATTCCCCGTTTTGCAAAGAAGGCCGGATTGGCAGGGAGAATATGCTCTTTTTCTTTTAATGTTCCATCTCTCCTCGGCCTTTCCTTGCTGGGAAATCTGGCCTCCGATCAGATAAAAGAAGAAAAAAAAAACCAAAACCCCAGAGGTGAGGCACTGCAGAAAAAAAACCCATCAAGCAAGGAAAGATGAAAGCCCGAATTCTGTCTCGAAAATCTACATCTACAGCTCTTTCCTTAGGAAAAGTGCCTAGAATCACATAGTTGCTCCATTTGTGCTCAGGAAGAAAATATTCTAAGGGACAGCTATGATACTGTACGTCCTGTTTTTCGGGGTTTCCAATATCCTTAAGACAAGGATAAATGAGATTAAAAGTAGTTAACTATTGCACGAGGAAGGGAGAGAGACCCAGACAGTTGGCTCCATTTTCTTTTTCCAACAAATAATAATCCCAGGCCAACGACTTAATAGCCAGAAAGGTGTATCAAAGATAATAATAATTAATAATAATAATAATAATAATAATAATAATAATAATAATAATAATAATAATAATAATAATAATAATAATAATAATAATAATATATCAACAGGCAGGCTTATGATCATCAAGAATTGGATGTTTCAAAAAAAAATCTGTTTTCAATATGTGTGTTTATAAAAATACTCTTTTGTTAGTTTCTGACGTACACATAGCCATTGGTAATTCAAGATAATTTTTTTTAAATTACATAAATTACAAAACTAGCAGGTCATAAAAGAAGCATGCAAATATGTTCCACTGTATTAAACATTAAATATCCAACTATAATCAATAATTGAAAGAGTAAAGATTTATTTTGAACATATTTTTTTTTCAATTTGAGTCGTACACAGGTATCTCTGCCGAAAATGAAATAACTTCTTAAAATGTTTAGATATCATGCTGTATACAACCTTTGCCAGCTATAGAACTTTAGCAGCATGAAAAGTACTTTAACGGAACATAGTGAAGATGTGTAGCCAGGAAAGCATGCCAATTTCTATAATCTCATCATACTTCATTGATGAAGTGCAACTTTTCATCAATCTCAAATCCGACACGGGGAACTTCCCTTTTAATTTTCAGTGGGATTTTAACGAGAGAAGGATTAAATATTTAAAACTAAATGCTCAAGGGAATAATTGAACCAGTTGAATGAAAACAATTGCAGTAACTAGGGACAAGCTTTTATGCAGAATGGAAGAAATCTAAAAAGGTAGGACTTAAACATAATATGTATGCATTAATTCAACCAGTTAAATTATTTGTCTCCAGTTTGCACTATTTGTGTAATAACCCAAATACTGCTGAGACATCAGAGTCAAAGGCTCTAAAGACCTGTTTATAACCGGGTAGTTTTCCTTTCCTATATTTCTTAGAGATAAGTTGGAATACAAAATGGATTTATTTGATTAAGGTTAAGACATATATGTTTCTGATAAGTCTTAATAGCCTTTTGCTGACTAGGAATGATGAGTTTTAATAACTTGATCTCACACAATGAATTGGGCTTGGAAACTAAGCAGGGTGAGGTCTGTTTAGTTCTTGGATGAGAGACACAAAAGAATGCAATAGGTTAGATGTAAAGTAAAAAAAAAAAATCCCAGGAGAAGGAAATAGCAATGGCACTTAGACTTATATACCACTTCGCAGTGCTTTACAATCCTCTCTAAATGGTTTAGAGAGTCAGCATCTTGCCCCCAACAATCTGGGTCCTCATTTTACCAACCTCAGAAGAATGGAAGGCTGTGTCAACCTTGAGCTGGTGAGAATTGAACTGCTGGCATCAGAATTAGCCTGCAATACTGTACTCTAACCACTGCGCCACCACAGCTCTTAAACCATTTCTATACTTCGATGAAGAAAATTACATGGCTATGTCCCCAAAGTCACCAGAACTAACTTAACCTGGATTTAAGGTTTCCTTAAAGGGGACTTTGTATATATATATATATATATTTCTTCCATTCAGTTGTGTCTGATTCTCAGAGACTACCTGGATAAGTCCCTGCAGTTTTCTTGTCAACGTTCCCCCCCCCCCACCTGAAATGATTTGCCATTGTTGTCTTCTTGGAGCTGAGAGAAAATGACTGGCCCAAGATCATCAGCTAGCTTTGCACCCAATATGAGACTAGACCTCCCAGTCTCCCAGTTTCTAGCCTGATGCTTTAACCACTACACCAAACTGGTGTACATAATAAAATATTACTTTTCTCCAGATATTTTTCTCTTTCTCTAATTGCATGACAGTCTAAGAAGTCATGGATGATGGCTGAAATTATTTGCAAAAAACTATACATCTATTTTCTATCCATAGAAGGAGGACTAGAAGAGAACATTAAAGTCATGATCATCTATCCAATACAGGGTCCAGCTACAATAGCTGTGTCAGATGACTGTCCAGCGGCAAGAAAGAACTACTAATTTATTCTTTTCTTTTATTTCAAATATAATTTAATCAAGCGTAATGCTTGCATACCTTTAGTTATACAGATCTTATTTTAAAACAGGCTTATTCCACCTATGAATCATTTAAGGAGCTTAACTACATCGTTGAATGAATTGGATTCAGAATAAATAATTCCTGTTTTGATTCCACTGATAGCAACGTGTCATGTTAGTCCCATTTATTTCAACAAACGTTTGCTTTGATCCAAGTAATGTACTTATCAGCATCAACAGAGCTGTGTACCATTGACTTCTGCTAGATTCTACTTAGTATACTTGGTGTGTGTGCGTGTTTATGTTGTACACTGTTGTAGGACAGCCATTTTTCCAACAACCAAGCGACTGCTGAATTGCAAAATGACATACTCTTAGTAATCATCGTTTCCCTGTCTCAACCGGCAACACCACTTGCTAACCTTGCATTTTACAGTAGCACCAACCAGCCTATTGTGTACTACCATTGTGGGAACAGTTAGCCTGAAATTTTAAATTTTGCATCACTATAAACAGTTGTAAGCTGGTGTGTATATTTTTGGCAAAAGTAACTGTCATATGATTGAACTTGCCTTCAAATTCTTTTCCTGTCCCACCTTATATTTAATTACAGGATTTCAACCTCCTAGGATTATATCCTATTCTGCTTCAATGGAAATAAACATGTGTACAGTTTTATTTCTGCTGAGATATGAGTCATTATGGTTATCTTAATCCAAAGCGCTGCAGGATGAAGGCCTGATCATCAAAGGCTATGGACCATTTTATCCCACGCCGGTCCAATTTATATAGACATTTTTTTGTCTCCCATTTTAAGGTTAAGAAACAGTGACCATCAAAAGTTCTTCAGCTGTCTTCTGTGCTAAGGGCGGACTAGAATCTGAGTCTTTCTGGCCCAGTGTCTTAATCATTGCACTAGTCTGGCTCTCATTTGCACAGAGAGAGAGAGGGAGGGAGGGAGAATCACAGATTTATCATTCTCCAGAAAATTAGCATACTCATACTGTATGTATACATATACTGACACACATTTACAAGAGAGACTCCTATATTTATTTATATTGATTTCTTTAGCACTCTGCTCTATTGACAATTCCCTGAATTTCAGGGGATTATAAAGACATCAGTCATAAGCTAAAAGCCTTATAGGTTTCAAGCATTTTGGATAATGGTATAATATGTGAAAGAAAATATATTCCTACATTTGTAATTATTTCAAATTCTCAGATACTAATCCGTTTGCAATCTTAAATTTATGTGACATCCATCCAGAATATTTGTCAACAGAGCTTGCCATTTACAGTAAATGCAGCAAATCTGTTCCCTGTTAAGCAATAATTTATAGAAATAGTTTATACCATAAACGTCAGCCTAGACCAGACGTGAGAAGAATGAAAAAGTGTCTAATTTTTTATCAGTAAGGGCTAACTTTGGGCTGGCCCATCTCTCTGCCCAACCCACTTCAGAAAGGTTTTGAAGTATAAAATTGGAAGTGGAAGTAGTATGTATACTGTCTTGGTCCTAGAGCAGGACTGTCAAGCTCATGGCCCGCGAGCCGGATGCGTAATACGCTGGCCACACCCACTCCCAATTTAGCGAAGGGGGGGAAAGTCATGATATGTCACATGACGCCGCTGTGACAATGCCAGTTTGACACCCCTGTCCTAGAGAGAGGAGAGGGGATGACGAGGATGATTTTTATCTTTACAACCCACTGCAAACAGAAATTATGAAAATGTAAAATAGTTGTGCTAATGCTAAACAAGCAAAACCAAGGTACAGTGAAGTTATAAAGAGAATATATGTGTGCTCCTTCTGCAGCGTCCTTATGCAGACTAAACAAATGGGAAAATGTTTCATACTGAACTTTAGAAAATTCATTTGATGCTCTTTGAAACATCTGTCAATGGTGGTACTGTTTGCCAGCCTTCCCTGATAGCGAATCACTCTGACATCGAGGGAACATATGCAAAGTGCCAAATTATGTTACCAATGACTAAGATAGTTCCAAAGAATCATTATAGCAGGTGACTCTTGTCCATCTGTAGGTCCATTGCTACATCATGTAACTGCAGCGGTGAGTGAAAAGAAGTGGCCCAAACATACACTGTTCCCTACTCCATCTTCCTCAGATGGTTGTCCCAACATTACCCTGCTGCCCTTGGGAGGGAAGAGAACAAATAATTGGATGGCTTACAATGTGCTTGTATGAGTTGGTTCTGTGCTGCATTTAAAGCTGGTTCCTATGGCATTCTTTAAAAGGAATATTTGGGAATTGTAGTGCAACCAGCTAATTGTAGAATTATTAGAGGGAATGTGTTTGGTATAAAATATTTTGTCTCCTCTGCACTGCCCTGGAGCTGATGATGTTTCTGGTGACACTAGCAGCATTTCCCTTTCTTCTGGGTGTCAGAGAAGGGGCACAGTGGCTGACACTTCAATTGTTGCCTTGCTTCTCTGTGTGCGACACACCTTGTGCATTCTGCCATTCTGCATAAATGAAGAGGGGAACATTGGCTGCTAAAGTTGCCTTCTTGATTCCGCCCCTCCGTTCTTCTTTTTTAAAAGCAGGTTCTCCTCTCTTGCTTCAAGACTGATTCTGCAGCTGTGTGTGAAAAGCAGGACTTCCAACAGCAGAGGGCATAAGTTGGATGCCTTTCATAGTGCCTTGTTCTTTCCATTACCAGCACAAACAACATCCATTCTGCAAAACAAGCCAAGTGCCAATTTGCCTCTGAGATATATGAAGCCATGTGAGGCATGGGCAATTTTTGTGCGTGTGTGGTTGCAGTGAGGAGGGTATGAATGTGTATCTGTTGCAGCAATCTTAAACTAAGGAGTAAGATTCCTTGAATATAGTAGGACTAATTTCATGAATTGTGAAGCATACATGTACAAAGACAGTTCAAGATAAATTTGCTTTCATTTCAGTACCATAATGACACTCCAAATCTCTTCCAAGAGGGAGGGCCTTTTCTTGACTATCTTTTGAATTTTTCTCTTGATTACTGGGAATTTAAGGGTTCTTCATATCGGCCTTTTTTGCTGACATGAACAAAATACTTTAACTCCACATTGATCTATCTGAATCATGCATTCTAACATTTTCTTCGTTCTCTTTTTGGAGAATTTATTTATCTATAGTCTAAGCCCATGTCACACAATATAGAATATAGCACACAATTAATACTTACATCATATTAATACATATGTAAGAGGAAGCCTATAAAATTAGCAGTTCATTGGAGGTACCAAATGATTTGTATAAAATAAGACTCTAGATAAAATTTTTACTGCTGCCTTCGAAACACCTGGGTAAATGGTTGTTTAGTAAGAATATCTCAGTCTTCTCTTTGTGAGTGAAGTCTGTCAGTCTCAAAGGGGGTGCATTAGCTCTGATTGCCAGTGAAAGTACAGCGGGCACTTTATAAGGTTGTGTGAAAGAGACTCAACCTGTGCACTTGAGCAAATACATTCTCAGAGTTTGGTGTATCGATCAGCTGTCACTCTAATAAGGAGAGCATCTCTATGGGCTAGGGCACGGGTGTCAAACTAGCGTCACCCTGGCAGCATCATGTGACATATCGTGACTTTTTCCCCCTTCGCTAAACTGGGCATGGCCAGCGTGTGACACATCCGTCCTGCGGGCTGCGAGTTTGACAGCCCTGGGCTTGGTAGAAGGAGACCCTTCTGTGTACGGCGTACAGAATCTTATAGAAGTAATTGGGGAGGTCCAGGAGGGGAGAACAATTCAAGGAAGATGGGAAAGTTTGTCTCTGTCTCTACCTGAATGCCTAAATCCATACCCTTTGCTTAAGTTCTACCAAGGTTTTTTCTAGACTCAAAGCAAGTAGGGCTGGTATTGACAGTTCACACTGCCTCAGATCTTGGTCTATTTGTTATTTTCAGAGTAGACTAAATGAGGAAAGAGAGGTACCAATGAGGTTCCCCAAATGATTTGTTTTGCCCAGAATCTTAGCTGAGATAATCTTGTCCAGGCTTCAAGTGAGATGCAGGCTAGTTCTAATCTGGTGATGGTATTAGAAGTTGAGTAAAGCATATCTGCTATTGATTTTAAGAATTTTGTTTATATTATTTAAGGATTGATATGTTTTTGTATATCTGAGATTAATGCAGCATCATGCCAAGAGTTGAATAATTTGAAAATTGTTCCCTTGACAACTAGCAAATGTGTTGATTGCTAGAGCTAATTTTTTAGCTTTCATAGTTAACTTTATATCATTGTTTGATGTTTTCTAGCATATTCTTAGAAGGATGTATACCAGAATAACTCCTTTCATGACAGACTGATCGTTTCTCCTCAGAACTTGTCCCCAGTTCTCCCAATTGGGTATAACTGGGAGGAGATGTAAAGAAGTTAGTACAACTCATCATTGCTTTAGATAAGCACCTCCACTATCCCAATGCTAACACTTTCCAGTTTGATACAGAGATTGGCGTAGGTTCAAATGTGACTTAATCTTTTGGCTCGATTGCTTCTGTAGAAAGGGCAGGACTTTCAGACTGTCTGCACAAGGAATTCAACTTATTCACTAATTAGCATTTTAAAACTATGGGATAAATACAGAAAAAGAACTAGACTGTATTGATCACCTCTTGTTCTGATCTTTATTTATGAAGAAGAGTGTACAGAAAAAAAATACCAGTAGACGGGTAGTCACTTATCTCAAATATAAGAATTATTAATAAAATAATGATGAAATCCTTCGAGATTCTTTAAAATACAGTAGTCATTATATCACACTGATTTTGAAATCTACAAATAAGCAATAATAGTCCTAAACAAGGAGAATCACTTAAGAGATTTGACCGAATTTGGAAAAAATTTTCACACAAGATTCAGAACATTTATTGGAATTTATTGCAGTACAGTTCAGAAAATGAACAAGTTAAGGATTATAAGATCAAATGGATATAGAATTTAAACAAAATAATTGGTATGCAACAGTGGAACATTAATAGAATCCTACAAAGGTGCTCATACCATATCCAAAGTTTGATTTTCTCTTAAAATAAGATTTATGTTTTTCTTTTCCTTTCTTTTGATCCGCTAAATTCATAATTTTTTTAGATTAGATAAAACTTAACGTTTTCTTCTTTTCTCATTTTATAATTTATAAACTGAATCTTGTTGGTTACAGCTGCAAGTTAATTGTATAATTGTATAATTACAGTTGTAGTCTAGTTCTAATAGTAATTTATGTTAATACTTATTTCAATGTTCAAAATTGATATAAAATATAATATCTATATATCAGTGTTAGTTGGAAAACGTTTCTTATATATTTTAGAATGCTTGTAGATCTCTTCATTTAGTGCTTGTTTTCCTGTTTTTTCTTTTTCCTATTTGTACATTAATAAATAATAATTTAAAAAGGAAAACAATAAATCAGTACCAGAAAAAAGATACATCTGGATAATATATATGCCTTATAAGATGAAAAGGACGACAAAATAACTTTATACTAAGATTTAGCTGATGTGTAAAAATCTTGTGGATGTTTTAATGTAGAAGTTATTTTAAAAAAAGGAAAAATCATGAAGTTATTCTTTTTTTTTCTTCTACTTTAAGAAGTAGAAGTTGGCCAGTATCTTTGTTTGGTTTTTGAGATCTTTGAATGCCTGTAGCATGCTGCTTTGTATAAATGAGAAACAAAATATATTTTGCTAGCTTGAAGCCTCCCATTCATCAGTGACAATTAACTGATCTATTTGAAAAATGATAATTTTAGGAACCTGTGACATTAATCAATGTTGGTTGAATTTTTTATTTTGCCCAGTTATTAAGTACAGATTTGGCAAAGTGGAAAGGAAATATTACAATGGAAAACTGGATTGCATATGAATGGCTTACGCAATTGTTAATAGAACTGGGTTTTGCTGAAATCTTCTTGTCTGTTCAACATACTCCTAATGAGAGTTATAGAGAAACAGCATTGATAGCTGTAGTATTTCCCTGTTTAAGCTTCTCCTATAGACTTCCATGGGGATTTATGCTTCAGGTTTTATTTATTTATTATTTATTTCTTGGATTTCTATTCAGCCTTTTATTCAGGAACCACCCTGTCAAGTAGGCTAGATTGAGAGAGAATGGCTGCCCCAAATAAACCTGGTAAACCTGATATGGTCAGCTAGAACTGGTGTCTCCCCAGGGCCAAGAACAAAGAGTCCCATGGCTTAGGGACAGTATAGCATGTTTTGAAGAACATCGGTGACATATTTAGACATGTATCAGTGGTATGTCAATAGGTTATGAGTGTATTACTAACTTCTTCTCCTTACAGTTTTCATTTGCTTATCTGGAAGGAAGCTTTGTCGAGTTTTCTGTGGGGCCTCTTTGTGCCCAAGTATACACTGTTGACGTGTTAATGAATTGTCTCCATTAGTTTCCGAATCAGAAAAGCCTTTGAGAATGCCTTAAAATGTAAAATAGGGCATTCCTAAATGTTTCAGTTCAAAAGTACCAGACCGTCCAGGGAGTCTTATTTTCCTTTAACCTTAAAAACCTAAATCATCCCAGTAGAACAGAATGGTGGCGGTGGTGGTGGTGGTGGGAATAGAGAAAGTTATGGAAATCACCTTAGGCCGGGTGTCTCCTTCTTTGCATATTGAAAACGCTTTCAAAGCTGAACTTTAATTATGGGAATTAGGCTTCCGTAGGGGCCGGTAGCCGGCCCCATTGTGCCCAGAAGCAGACTGGCAGCCAGAGCCATTGAACCAGGCAGGTGAACCATAA